>SNQJ01S0042238.1:208216-224798 GCA_010110895.2 Picea sitchensis | reverse complement strand
TTACAAACCTTTAAACTCTCCTAGTGTTTTGATCTAAGAAAGCAAAATTTCAACCACTATTCTATCTTTGTAGCATGTGGGCATGTATGGGCCCGTTACAAGTTTAAAATGTGTTTGAAAAATGAAGCTAAGAGGGGTCCCAAAAAAAGGGCCGTTTTCCTCTCCTAAAGGTTTAAAACTTTTGTTTAAGGGAGATGAGATTGTTTTCGCAATCTTTTTTTGTTTCTCAAGATCGCTTGGAGGCGCGAGAGAAGAGAATACTCAAGGATTGTTACTTCAACTTCCAGTCCCAAATGTGAGTTAGATGTGATTAAAATTGATGTCCAACTTAGGTTATTAGTCAAGACAAGCCATCCACGTGGCAACAAGCAAAGAAGGTAAATTGATTTTTATCCTCCCAAGTGCCTATGTTAGACTAACCCCTTTATATGATGAGGGGACTAAGTGTGGTGCAGTATTTAGAGCATGCTTAACATCATTTTAAGAGGGCCAAATACCTTCCCCACATCCCAATAACTTACAATGAGAAATTTTACTCAAATGTGCGGCCCCTAATGCTGACAGAGGCGCACAGAGCGCCGGCACGCGAACAGAGTTGAGACAGAAAGCACATGCACGCAGAGAAGAGTTGTTTAAGTGCATGCACGTTTGATGCATGTCTGTGGGGTGGAATACCTACACACCTATGAAAAACGGCCGAGAAAGAAAATCTGGATGGATTTCTCTCAATTCTCCCTTGAATTTGATGTTTGGCAGGTCGGCCTAGGCCGGTTGGTGTACCTGCAAGTTAATTAAACTGAAAGAAGAGAAAAATAAACCCAAATGAGGAAGGAATTGATACCTAGTCCCCAGTATGGTCGCCAATATGTTTGCACCCTCTTCATCACCTTGGTGAGCAAATAAGAGGTGCTTACATGCCCAGTTAGGTCTTGCTGAGCATGACAGTTGTAGGAGAAAGAGTTAGAGAAAGAAAAACAAAACTATAAGCAAGAATTAAACAAATACAAACTAAAATTAAAAGCATGGAAATATAGAGATAACAAAACACAAAAATACCAATATCACCAATGTTTTTAGGCTGATCTATTGATGAAATCAAAGCACAATGAAGAAAGGGGACTATGAGTCCCTTCTTCCTCCAAAGGAAGGCTCTTGGACCCTCACAAGCTTGCTCTCCTTACAACAAGAAAAATGAAAATGGTGGTGAAAGAACTCCTTTACAAATCCACTCAATGGAGAGGTGGATGCTCAATGAAATGGTGCCAATGTGCTCTTGTCAAGGAGTAAGTCCTTAAAACAATGTAGGCAGCATAACATTACATGAAATTCCTTGAGAAAATGAGGTTTCTTCATGGCTTTTTATAGCATTGCATTCGGTGATTATGTAACTCCTTTGTAGTGTGAAGAGAGGCTCTTTATGGCTTTATTAGGTCTTTGACCAGCCCACCATTCGGATTTAGCTCAGATTTGAGGGTCAAATCGGCTTGGGAGCTGATCCATAAGTGGTTGGGAGGCCGACCAATTCAATAAATGCGTTGTTTAGCAGGTGCACAGGTTTTTTCACCAACAACCACGCATCGTGCGCATATGCATGCATGGTACATTCCTGTTCCGCGCATGTGTACACGCACCCAACTTCTGTAAAGCACTCTTCAATTTTTACTACTTTGTATAGTTTTTGACCTTTTTGGAATGCTGTGAGATTAATTCAGTGTCATGAATGACTTCATTACTGTTTGACGATGCTGGGTTCTTGTCGCCATCTGCAGACGAAATTTCAGTGATAACACATATGCAGGAAGTAATGGTGTAGGGTGTGTGCTCTTCAAAAATAGGGTTTTTAAGAAGAGCTGCTCAGTGATGGCTTGGAAAAAATAGCAAGTAAGAGGGCATGTTGCCAGGTATGCATGTATGGTGCAATTTAGGGTTATAACAGATGCCCCCTATTGTGTGAGGTTAGAAGAACATTTCTTGGCCGAAATACATTACAAATATTCACCAACGTAGGAAGTGAGTGAGCCCAGGACCAAAGTTCCGGAGGTGCCATCTGCAAAAATAATAATTGTCTCTCTGAGGTGGGAATACCCATGCTCGGGATGAAATAAATCATGGATGCTAATAAAATACACTATATATCCATGTCATATAACTATATAAAGTGTAGCCACGAGAAATAAACTATGGATCTACATCTCAAAATAAAAGATATATATGTATAGTATCCATATTCAAGAATCCAAAGACACCTGATGGCTGGAGATGAGGCCTTCAGAGATCGAAAAACTACTTCAAGATCTTCAAAAATCGGGTAGGAGTGTAATATGAGTGTACGACTTCACTACCCGGAGGTCTTCGACGACTTGTCAGTAACATACAAGAGGATCTTGGTGATCAGGAAAAGAACTTCATTGATTTCGAACAAAGACTTGATTGGACTTTCGGGATGGTCGGGCATGAGGTCAAGGGACAAACTGTAGAAAGGTCGACTCGGGTTGGGTAAAAATTCCCTTGGAAAATAGAACGAAAGATGATCAAACTTAGGCAGCATGACATTGACATAAGTTCACGATGCAAGAGGCAACACAAACTCTCCATTTGTTTGGAAGAATAACCAAATGGAGGAGAACACAACTCTATGTAGCGAGAACAACTTCCTAAGGTCATATTAAATCCTAGATCTTGACGAACAAACGTAAGGATGTGATTTGTCCAAGGGCGACTCATTGTGCTTCCATAAAAATAAAATAATGTTCCCATCCTCCTTTCGGGGTATATTATATTTTTTTTGTCTTTTTCAATATTTTTAAAGAGCTTAAAAAAGAATAAAATAATGATATGTTACAAAGGAGTAATGAGTGTCACAAGCATACTAGTTCCAAGCACAACGAACACACTAATGCTCAGATAAACGAGATATGTGCAGGAAAAGGACACTCAGGAAAAGTCCTCCATGGGTCAAGGTGTCAAGATGCAGAGGCAAAGTGCTACAAGGCTTGCGTATAAGGCATGCTTCAAAGGTTTAGTTTAGAGCAACATGGAGCCAGCATTAGGCCAAAACGTAGGGATGCAAATGTGATTAATAGGAAACAATGATAACCCCCTTCAATGTAACTTTAACGAGCTTAGAGAAGGTAAGCTCGGTGGTTTTTTCACGTTTAGAGAGTTTGAAAAAAAGTAAAAGAAGACTCCACTGGGGTACCATTTTCGAAAATATTCTAGTCGGTTCGAAAAAATGGATAAACTAGCACCGAAAAGACGTCTATTCAAAATTATTTTAACGAGTGTGACACATACAAGATCACTCGACAATATTCTCAATTTTAAGGAGTCTGAAAAGAGATTAACTATCAAATCTATAGACTTTTTCTAGATTTTGTCTCCTTATCCTAAAAAATTATAAAATCTACTTAAGAGAACTCTCCCAGTGAGACGAATCTCCAGAGGTGTACCTTTTTCCTCCTTAATATATAGGTCAAAAAAAGGGGTAAACTCATGCCAGTAGATGTTTTTCTGAACCAATTTAATGAGTGTGAAGGAACAAGGTCACTCGGCGATATTTTCAATTTTAGGGAGTCTGAAAAGAGCTTAAATATGGACTCCATAGGGGATGTTCTTCTAGACCAGTTTAACAAGTGTGAAAGAACAAGGTCACTTGGTGATCTTTTCAATTTTAAGGAGTCTGAAAAGAGCTTAACTATGGACTCTGTGGGGGTTCCTTTTTCGTAAATTTAGTCCCTCTGGCCCGAAAAAGGGTTAAACTTATACCTGATAATACTCTTCTAGAGAATCAAAGTTCCTAGAGTATACCTTGGTTTGTACAATTGACCATCTAGACTAAAAAAGGGGTAAACTACCGTCGAACAGACGTGACTTCAAATTTTAGTTTGGTGAGCATGAAGGACAACAATATCTCTCGACAATATTTTCATGTTTAGAAAGTTTGAAAAGGGCTTAAAGAAGACTCCAGGGGGGTACGACTCATGTATGAAACTGGTTCAGCTAGAGCTCACTGCTAGGCTCAGACCAAGAGTCTCTTTGATATTCAACTTGGAAAGTCTCCCAAAAGGGAAGAAAACACACACCAAGGTGTAATTCCTCCCACGGTATAGAAATCATATTCATGTCTTCAAGGATAGCCTCATCTAAAGGCAATTCAAAATCCGAGAAATCATGCAAGCGAGGGTCGACAGTCCCAAAGGGTGAAGTAAACTGAACATATTCCATATGACAATGGAGGCTCTGGCTAGGATTGGTAGAGTCTATCAACAAATAATCACAAGCATGAGGGCTTGAGGATCTACAAGCAATAAGATCATACTCAAAAGGAGACTCAATATCACTTTGACCAATAGAGGGAAGCAAGGGCTCCCATTCCCCCATTGGATAAACCAAAGGATCAATTGTTGAGACCAAGTCTCAAGAAGGAAAACATGATTGCACAGGTTCTTGCTCAAAAGCAATTGAACATCAAGGATAAGACACCACATAATTAACCTGTGGCAGGGTAGAGTCTACACGAACACTAGTAACATATAAAGGGGTAGCCTGAACTAACGTCGAATTAGGATGGTGATTATCAAATGCCAATTGGCATATAGTGACAATGCTTCCATTATGAGGAAAATACATCACTCAGAAGAGCGTAGACACCACAACGTTCATAGCACATACATAATCACGCCCGACAAGCATATTGAAAACTAACGGGCCTTGCACAACTATAACATCGACAAGGACAATCTTCCCACCTAACGAGATAGGAAATTGAGGAAGAACCCCCAAATATTCTCTAGGGTGTCTGTCAAAAGCCAACAACACATGAGAAACAAAAACCAGCTTAGGAGATCCCAAGACTTTCCAAACCGAGGAGGATAAAATACTTGCAGAGGATCCTTCATCCACAATACATTGATAAATTTTTGTTGAATCAACTTCAACCCTTATTTGAAAAGGTGTAGAATAAGGAAGAAGAGACTTAAGAAGGTCATTCCAATCAAAGGAAACCATCCTAGGGCTTGGAGGGGGTGTGCTCAAAGTGAGAGGAATGCCCCCTTGTTCTAAAAGTACTGAACTGGAAATGCTAAAAACATAGTCGGTAGACACTTCACTCCCCAAGAGAGGAGTGGGATCAGCCGAAGATTGCATTGGCATGACCACTTTGGTAGACTCGACACTCTCCAAGAGAAGAGTGGGATCAACCGAAGACTTTATTAGCATGACCACTTTGTCAACCAATGGTTGAATAGGTTGCAAGACTACATGGTCTAAAGGCACCTCACCCCTCAAAAGGGGAGTGGGATCAGTCGATGACTGCATCGACATGACCACTTTCTCAACCAATGGATGGATAGGCTGCAAGACTACATGGTCTAAAGGCACCTCACCCTAAAAAAGAGGAGTGGGATCAGCCGATGACTGCATCGTCATGACCACTTTCTCAACCAATGGCTGAATAGACTATGAGGAAACCTCAGAAGACTCAGAATCAAAAGAGATTGCAAACAGGGACCACAATCTTTGTACCTCTAGAATGATAGGGCACAAATGAGTAAGGTTATCTGCCTTACAAAGATTACAAGGGAACTTAGTATTATGTCCTATCCATCTAGGTTTCTCAATAGAATCAATGCCCCCAACATGAATCGCAGTGGCTAGCTACTTTTCCCCAACATGACTAGCAGAGGTTGTTGAAATATCACTAACATGACTTGCAAAGGTTGGTGATTGGTCAATAACATGACTCACAGAGGCTACAGACCTATTTCCAGTATGACTAGTAGTGATTGGTCTTTTTCCCCCAGCATGACTTGTAGAGGCTAGGTGTTGGTTTTCAACATGACTTGCAGAGGTTGTCGACCTATCTCCAACATGACTCGCAGAGGTTGGTGATTTCTTATTCATATTCTTCCTCTTTCTACTTTGTTTAGACTTCCGGTTACTAGTAACTGTACTTTCACTAGAGGCAGGAGAAGGAGGAGGAGAAGACTTTGTTGACAAAGGAAAATCAACATTATGCCCATGACATAAGGTGCTTAACTAAGAAGCATCAAGAGTATTTGAGACATTTGGAATGGTGCCCAACCAAACCGGTAGTCCCACATTCAACTCAGGAATGTACAAAGTGGCCATCAAAGGGACACCAACGTTTCTAAAGAAAGGAAAAGGACAAGAATCCCCTTGTGAAGGGGTTCCTTGGTTGGTATCGCTGGGAGCTTTAGCCATGAATATCTTATGCACATGTTCTCCCCTTTCAGGGTCGTTCAAGTCTATAAAAGTCTCACACACTGACTTTGGTGAACCAGTGTTATAAAAACAATGCCTATAGAGAGGTAGCTCCACATTTCTAAGAGGAAGAACAAAAAGTCCTCATGACTGGCAGAGTGGGTAGTCTACCACCTTAGGTCAGAGACCCAAAGCAATGACTAACTAACTCACTATGGAAAAATAGGAAGCACAGAGCACACACTAAAATTTCCTAAAGGAAAATCAAGCAAACAACTAACTAGTAGGAAGAACAGTTACACCAGCCAACACTAGAGAAACTTATTGGTACAAGTATAACTTGAACATGAAAGCACCCTCTGGGTATACTCTACAAAGTTTGTGTTATGTCCCTAAATTGCACAAAACATGCATACCCAGCATCAGGCCATCCTACTTGCTATATTTTCCAAACCATCATTGAACAACTTTTCTAAAAAAACATTCTTGTGAAGATGTACACACCCTGCACCACTACTGCCCACGTACATATGCTAGCTACACCATTATAGCCCATGTACACTCACAAAAAGCATGAAAAAAAAATTGCAAAGGGATACGGGCCTTCGAGACGTTACCTAACTATTTGACCACCCATAGCCAGTCACCCAACCGTTACTATATTTTTTGGCCTATAAAAGAAGGTGTTGGGGTCCCATTCCAAAGAGGAAGAACAAGAGAAAAGAAACTCTACCCATTTCAGTATTTCCCCTTTGCCCCAATATTTTGTAGCCACATTGTGATTTTGAGCTAGAATTCCCTTTTCCTCCATTGTGAACCCTTTCCATTCCCCTAGAGAGGACTGAAGAGGAGAAGGATACGTGGAAGTAGTTAGTGCATGGTGAAGAGGATCTCAGGACCGAGTTCAAGGAGTAGTTGTCGGTCTCATATTGTAAGAGAATTTTGTGAGATTAATATAAAGAAATACTTTTTTCGTCTTGCCAAATGATGTCTTCAATCTCTATGATTTATGTACATTTTGGTTACGATATCTAACCCACTAATCCATATATAGAATGCACTCTTGTAGTTTCTTGTTTTTCTTTTGGTGAATGCAAGTCAGCCTTCGGAGGAGACTTGCAGTCGAGAAACAACCGAGTGCAAGGGGATCAACATCGGACATAGCGTTTAAGGTAGGACTACCAGATCCCTCTACTTTGTTTTTTATATATGATTGTGGGGTAATATCGGGATAGTTGTTAAAAGTAGGAGACTTTAGATGGTTAGCTTTGTCTGCACTTTAGAACCCTAGTGTAGTCCATAGGGGGTTTTACCGCTATCAACAGAATTGGCAACCACACTAGGGACACCTCTAGGGTTTTTTGGGGATATTATTTTTGGGTGCTTTAATTGGTTTAACTACCTTTTTTGAGTTTTTGTAAGTGTCTGAGTCTTTAAGGGATTTCGATATTCCATACCAGTATTCCCTGCCTGGTCAGCTTGACTATTCTTTTATTTTTATTTTGAGAGTTACAGATGTGTACACGGCTTGTAGTGGGTTTGCACGCGTACATACACACCCTACCTTTGGACAACCCACGTACATATGCAAGTTGTTGAAGTGTTAATAACGTGCCTATGTTGTGCAAATATTTTTTTAAAGAAGAGGCAGACATCCTCTTCCCTATCAGAAGTCATACTTCTTAGGGGTTTTCTTGATCTAGTCCTAGTCTCTGTTATAGCAGTCTGTAGCCTAGGTCTAACCTCAACATAGATTTTCTTTACCAAAATTTTATTGCGCTTTCTTTATTAGGGTTTTTAGACAAGTTTGTGAGTCTGATATGATCTGCCTGTTTGGTATTGTTGGTGACTCCCTGCAATCCACAGTGGGCCAGAAGTCATTTCTTGGTCTTGTATTTTCTTCATTTTTCCATTTTTTGCTTTAGAAGAAAAGAAAAGAATTCATTTTCAAGTTTCTTGTTTTGAAGCATAAAATCATAAAAAAAAAATAAAAATCATTTCTTTGTTTGGTAAAAGTAGTTCAAGTTAGTTGCTTTGTTTATCAAGGAAAAATATTTTTTTTATTAATTTCTTTACTTGAATACTTAGGACATTAAGTATCTCGTAGTCGAGAGAAATATTGTTTTAAGTTTTCCTTTTTCAAATATCTGAGAAAAGTAGTTGAGAAAAGTTTCATGAAAGAGTTTAATTTGGCAAATCTTTATTTGTGGAGTACTTTGTTTTTAGTTTCATTTTATGTTATTCTCTTTCATCTCTTAAAGAACATCAATGGTTTCATTTATGTTCCCTTTGAATTAAGACAACCACTAAAATTAACACTTAATCAAAATTTATTGTACTTTGTGTTTGTAGGGTCCCTCAATTTAGTTTAGGCTAGAGCCTTGATTTAGGATTGGAGAGAAAACTCTTCAAGGCTACAAAAACAAATATAAGAGTTTGTGCTAGGGAGTGATTAAAAGTCTAGTAACCATGAAAGTTATTTGAGACCACCCTCTAACACAGGGGCTAAACACAATGTCACGTGGAGAAAGGTAGTGGAGATAACCCCTCCAAAGTCGGACCAAGCGTAGTGGGGAACGCATATAGAGGGATTATCTTGGGATTCCGTTGATCACATTTTCCACGGAGCTTTGTGGGTCTTGAATCCATTTGATATCCCCATTCGTCTTCCAGAACACTTTATTTCGATACCTTTGATAGGTTTCGAGCTTGATACCCTGCTCATTGTGGTCCACCCGACTGTTGACTGTACCTTCCTGGTGACTATTCGTGTGTTGCCAACCTAGTTGCCTTTATATTAGTGACTTACACAAGTGACTACGGGGGTATACCGCAGTACCTAGGGTATGAATCAAGCCAGGCTTTGTAGATTATACCCAGAGGGTGCTTCGGTATTCGAGTTTCACTTTCACTGGTAAATTTCTCTAGTGTTAGATGGTGTAACTGTTCTTCCAACTAGCTAGTGATCTGCTTGTCTTATCTCATAGAAATTTTTTCTAGTGTGTGTTGGTTCTTGAACATTAATATAGATCCCTAGTGTGTCATTGATATTCTCACACAATGGAGGATTAAGATCTCCCCCAATCGTGAAGGCTTCTTGGCCTGCTGTTGGTTAATCTGGAGCCACCCCTGCCACTGCTAAGGAAAAGACTAGACCAACAAGGGTCTTTTGAGGCAACCGGGTCATAGAAAATTGTGCATGACCAATCTCCAAGAGGAGAACATTTGATTTCATAGGACCCAACCATTTCTGACCTTGGAGCATAATCTCTTCATCCGTATTACCCTCCGATCACTAATCTATCGGCGCCCATCGTCGTATAGGTTCATCGTTACGAGTGTCTGGTAGTGTCACAAGCAGCGATGGAAACAAATGTTGCAACTTCTTCAAGGAATTCTCATATTTCCTCTATGGTTGTCACTACAGGGGGTGTTCCACCTCCTAACCAACCATCGTCAGTCCAAAACACTATTGTCTTGACCAACTCTACGTAGGGAAATCCTCTGATCCTGTCTATGGCGGTGATCACTTCTCCTTTCACCTAGAGTGTGACAGGCCCTCTGTTCTCATATGAGAAGCCTGGCTTCAATACAAACTTTGTCCTTTCCTAATACACTCAACAGAATTTAGGTCTAGGGGTAGGGAGCTCGAACGCTCCTCTGAAAGGATCCATGGGGGGCACTTCAGCTCCCTATAACGCTTTCCCTTACGGAGGGGGTCATATACCTTCTTCATCCCCTTCGCTCAGGAGTGCTCACTAGCACTCCACCAGGCCGAACGTAAACTATAGTTCATTTGGATAAAGTAGTCAAGGACTTCCTTCTTATAGCATGATGGTATTTTCAATGTTGTTCTCTTTGTTCTGCGTGTTTGGTAACAACACTTTCTCGTCAACTGCCATCTCGGCCAAGGGAAACCCCGGTTATGGATAAAAAATTAATATTCAGGGTATTGTTCCTACACAGGGGGAAAACTCAGGAATTCCTTCCTCATAAGGACCTTGGAATCCATGGCAAGGATCAATTCCCTCATCAGGGATTCCAACCAGGGGCAACCCCTTCCATAGACAATGGAACCCCATGAAAGGCTCAGGACCTATGCCCATCGAATCGGCAAGGGGCAATCCTTCCCAAAATCCTTGGAATGCAACACAAGCCCAACCTTCTACGTCCTATTACGGGAGTCAGTCGATGACGTCTCAACAAGCGTAGAACCTATACGTTGGTTATGACCATGGTTTTTACCAAAACCCTGGACAACACCCTAACTTTTCTTGGCAACCTAGTGCCAGCCAAACCTAGTGCATTTGTTTTATTTTATTGCTCCATGGTCCTATTTTTCTAAGATTGAACAACTCATTGAGAGACAACTCCATTCAGTTGCATTTTTTTCAACGCACTCTCATCGGGAGTGTTGCGAAATGGTACATTGAGCTCGACTTCTTGAGATACTCTTCCTTCGACGAATTGGCTATGGATTTCTTAAACCATTTTCAATTACCTATGAGATACGATGCTGACACCAAATTGCTGGCCAATTTTGAGTAGACAAAGGTAGACCATATCTCAGATCACATCCGAGAATGGAGACGCTGAAAGAGTTTGATAAAAGTACCAGTCCTACTAGAATTCCTTCTTGAGTGGTTCCTTAAGTCTATGGTACCCTAGTTATCCAAAGACGTCGCAACATCGGGGGTCTTTTCAGAAAAAGAAGTGATAATGAGAGCTCAATAGTTAGATTTGATTTACTCTCAATCTAGTTTACTTTACTAAATTTTTCCAGACACACCGTAGTCGATACTTGACAAGACCAAACAGAGATCTGGACCACATGCTGATGGTATTGTCGGTTCAACACAAATGAAGCCCGCTAATTAGCTGAAAAATCAATTGCAACAAATGTCAATACAACAGACAGTGGCCATCCAGACCACAGGTTCGGCTGCTCCCCCTACTCAAACATCGGATGTACACAATGTACAATCGACAAACCCGAAGGCCACCCAGCAGCCTGACGGAAATAAGAAACAATGAAATAAGGGTAAGAAGGATAAGAAACCTACCAATAACATTGGCAAGGGTGTTGCACCTCTTTTTACACATAAATGAGAAAAATAAGGGTGCTTACAAGCCCAGTTGGGTCAGCTAGGCAAGACAACAGTAGAGGAAAGGGCTAGAAGTGTAAAGCATGAAAAATAAGAAAAGAATTAAACTAAGAAGGATAAAAGAAATTAAAATATAGTGCATAAGGACATTAGAACAAGAAACAAACAAGACTCATGCCACCAATGGAAAGGATTATATTAGTGGAAAGAAAACACCAAAAAGAAAGGGAGACTTTGGGTCCCCTCTTCCTACAACGGAGGGCTCTTGGACCCCCAAATATTGAGCTATTCTTACAAGTGAGGAACTAAAATGAAATGGTGAAGAGAATCCAAAGCACATCCAATCTAGAGGTGATATGAATGGATAACTGAAATGGTGCTAGCATGCTCTTGATGAGGAAAGAGGATCCTCCAAGAGAATATCAACAACATAACAATACAAATGAATTCCTTGAAAATGTAGTGCACCCATGGCCTCTTTTTATAGCATAAATTTGAGGCACTATTTAACCAACATTTAGTGTGAACAAGGGGCCATTTAGGGCACCCTTAGGTCTTTGACCAGCCACCCAGCCGGATTTAGCCGAGATTTGGATGTCAAATCCACTTAGAAGTTGAACCAGAAGTGGGTGGGAGGCCGACCAATATCATAAATGTGTTGTTTTGAGGGATGCACAGTTTTTTGCATCCACAGTCGCGCATCGTGCACATGTGCATTTTTTCCTGCGTTTCTGAATGGTGCATGTGCGCGCGCTCCTTTTGTAGTCATAGTGCATGCTGATTTTATTGTTGATTGTATAGTTTTGGGCCTTTTGGAAATGCATTTTTGGTCATTTTTGGTCCATGGGTGAACTAATAGTTGTTTGAAGATGTTGGATTCCTGTAACCATTTGCGGACGAAATTTTAGTGATAATAGGGGGAAACACAAAAAATGAGAAGTCGAAGTATCCGTGTAACCTTTGCATGAAAGACCATCCAACTCACTTGTGCCCTCGGCTTGCGGAGGCCCATAAGTTATTGGCACATCAGTAGCCTACCATGTTAATGAACCCATTTCCACATGGGAAAAATTCAAATCAAGCCTCTTCGAGCACATATGGGGGTAGTCAGGGACCCCCTCCATCTTCAAGTAATCCATCGTCTGCGAATGTGTATTTGCTGAAAGGTGATGCCTATATAACAACTACAGAGCATGACTATGGAATGTCGAACACCTATGAGAAGGGTAAAGAAGACAAAAACCCACCTCTTCCTCTCCATATTGAAAATATGTTGGGATAAACAATGACATGCATCCCAAAAGGTGTGCTCAAGAAAGCTTCCCACAATCCAAATGTAAGGGCCACACAAAACTACTCTGTGCTAGAGGATTTATCACAAACCCCTTGCGCAATGGCTACTTTGGAGGTCCTCTAGAGCTTCCCTTCTCAAACAAAGGCTCTGTTAGTTGCCTTAGGATCTGCTGAGAATTGTAATCCAGGAACGATAATTCTTGATACAACCAACTTAAAACCTCATCTCCCTTACCATGTGGTGTTTCAGATAGTAGTGGCTTACACCACGAAAATTTTTACCTGAAACATTTTCTGCACGATGGTTGATGAGGGAACCTCAACATGCATGATGTCATTGGCATCTTGGAAGGCCATTGGCCAACCTATTTTGTCCCCGTCACCTACTCTTCTTACCTCTTTTGATGGACGTTCATTCCGACCACATGGAATCATCCCCTCTTTCCCCATGCAGTTAGGAGGGAAGACCATGTGCATCGAGGTTGAAGTGATCGATGCATCTCTCGACTACAATCTCTTGTTAGGAAGGAGTTGGACCTATGCTATGCAAGTAGTGGTCGCTACAGTTTTTTGGGTCTTGTTGTTTCCACACAAAGGCCGGATCATGTCCATTGATCAATTGTCCTTCTCCCATCTTGACTCTTCATCAGGGGCATCCATGGTCTCGATGATTGATAACCCTTAGCTCGACATCATCAACGTAGTGGTTGGTTTGTGCCCACCTTTGATGGGTACTTTCGATTACCCTCCTCCAACTGACAATGTCAATTACATATTGGCGGTCCCTGACCAGCCTAGGGCTGAAATATTTCAAGTCTCGTCGTTTTGTACGACTTACTTTGATGATCTGTGGACTCTCCCTTCCCCATCATCCACGATGGAAGGGACAGGGAACCATGGCATGGCCATGCCTTTCTGCATGATAGAAGTTGCATACTGTAGAGTCTAGCAAGCTTTCGTCGACCCTGATCCGACTCCCACACAGGAGTTATATCCAGTTATCGAGCCTATTTGGGATCAAGGTTCCCTAGCCAATACTAATTCTTTATACTTAGTCTTTCCCTCAAATGAGGCGATTATTGAGGAAATGACTAGTCCAGACAGACCCTAGGAAGATCTCCATCACAGATCTTATTTCCTCCCAAAGTTAAGAAGAATTGAAGCAGGTGAATTCAGTTTAACTATGACTGGAGATAGGTCTTGTCCTATCAATATTTTGGCTACACACGTAGTTTACACTGAAGGAAATATGGAAACCAACGCTAAAACAATACCCATTGATATCTCCAAAACCCATGACATCATGGAGATTTTCTTCGTCAGAGCGGACTGCTCCCCCGAGGAGATTTGAATCTACATGGATTTATTTAAGGAATTCCATGACGTGTTTGCCTAGTTTTACGAGGAAATGCTAGGCATAGATCTAAGAATCATTGAACATGAAATCATGACATATCCTGACACTAAGCCGGTCCGGTAGAAGCTTTGTCCAGTTAATCCTAAGAAAGCAGTAGCTATTAAGGCTAAAGTACAGAAACTGCTCAGAGAAGGATTTATCTACCCTGTCCAATTGACTCAATGGGTGTCAAATCCTGTTCTAGTTGACAAAAAACAAGGTATGATTTGCATATGTAAAATTCCATGACTTGAACAAGGCTTGTCCAAAGGATAATTTCCCCACACCATTTATTGACCATATAGTCGATGAATGCACAGGTTGTGAGGCCTTTTCTTTCGTGGATGGTTTTTTAGGATATAATCAGATAAAGATCAACACAAAACCACTTTCATTTGTTCGTGGGATACATTCGCTTATCAGAAGATGCCTTTTGGTCTAAAAAATGCTAGAGCTACTTTTCAGAGGGCCTTGTATTTTTATTTCCACGATCTCAAACACATAGTCGAGGCTTATATTTATGATTTAACATCATGATCTTGTAAGAGATTTGATCATCCTACACACCTTCGACTTATCTTTAAGCGATGTCGCTACTACCAGATCCACTTGAATCCAAGAAAGTGCAGTTTTTGCATGACATTGGGTCGTCTGCTAGGTTTCATAGTTTCGACAATAGGGATCATGGTCAATCCTCTCAAGGTTGAGGCAATAGTTCAGTTTCCTCCCCCGTGCACAATCCCTCATCTTCATAGTTTACAGGGAAAAGCAAACTTTTTACAACCTTTCATCGCAAACTATGTCAAGATCACAAAGGGTTTCATGCATTTACTAAACAAAGACATTCCTTTTCATTGGGAGGAAGCTGCTCAACACTCTTTCAAAGCGTTGAAATGCACCCTCACGTCTACCCCTCTTCTTCGGCCACCCAATTATAATAAATATTTCTTATTATACTTGGTCACTGCAAAGTCGACCATTGGCATGGTCTTGTTTCAAGAGGATGATTCGCTCAAAGAATACATGATTTATTACCTGAGCCAAGGCCTGTTTGGACCAGAACTCAATTATTCCCATGTTAAAAAACTTGTGTTGGCAGCAATTCATGTTATCCAATAGTTTCATCATTACATCTTGTTTCGCAAGACCACCATCATTGCCGTTGTGAATCCGTTTCAATATGTGTTGACACGACATGTAATTGGCAGCAAGATTAGTAGATGGATAGTTATCCTCTAGGAATTTGACTTGTATTTTGTTTTAGAGAAATCCAAAAAGTCTTTGGTCTTTATGGAACTCATCTCAGAACTTCCGGTTGAGTTAGGTGATGTTATACCCAAGGAGTCTCCTATTAAAGGAGACATGTTTTTGATCATGTCTTCAGACCCCTGGTATGGAGATATACTAGTCTATCTCCAGACTTTGAAGTTCCCCACTTCTACTTCTCATGATGAGTGTTACCGTATATGCCATCAAGCCAAGAACTATCTCATACTCGAGGACACTCTGTATCGTCGAGGTGTAGATTGCATCCTTCGTCGGTGTCTCACTCATGAAGAAGCGAAAATCGTGCTTAACGATTGCCACACTGGAGCATGTGGAAATCATTTTTCTGGGCTGGCAACAACCCAAAAGATTCTACGAGCCAGTTAATTTTTGCCAACATTAATCAAAGATTGTGTTGAATCAGTAAAAATGTGCCACCCGTGTGAGATCCTCTCTCGAAAGATGAGGGCACACCCTGCTCCCATGTTTCCCATCATCACAATTGGTCCCTTCACCAAGTGGGGGATTGATTACACTACATGAAACCCCCCTTCAACAAGCGGGCATCGTTATATCATCGTAGCAATAGACTACTTCACAAAATGGGTCGAAGCTATGTCAACGTTCAAAGATGATGGTGAGACTGCAACTCTCTTTTTGTTCAACGAGATAATAGTAAGGTTCGACGTTCTGAGAGAGATTGTCACTGACCATGGAAGTCACTTTCAGAACAAAATGATGTCCGAGTTAACATCAAAGCTTGGGTTGAGGCAATAAAATTCATCACCCTGCTACCCATAAGTGAATGGTCAGGTGGAAGCTGTGAATAAATCTATTAAGACTATTCTACGTCGAACGATCAATTCGGCCAAGTCAAATTGGAATTTGATGTTGTACTCGACATTATGGGCCTACCGAATGTATGTTAAGACTACAATCGGTTTCTCACCTTTTTAACTCCTTTATGGGTTGTACAAGATACCAAATATACAAAATATGTAGAATAGAAATAAAATGCTAGAAATGGCAGAATAGCAGTAAAATATCCATCATAATCTCCACAATAACACAAAAATGATATAAGAACAACAATAAAAATAGCACTTAGATTCATAAAGCAATGTTCACAGGCCTCTTTGAGGGGGAAACCTCCAATAGAGTAGCGCTCTGTTACAATAATCTTCAAGCTAGGGTTTTCATACCCTCGACCCTTATTTATACTAAATATGTCTATTAAGAGAAGCATCTAGAGGAAGATCCTTCTAGAAGCGGAAGCTTCTATTAGGTCTTCTTACATCCA
>SNQJ01S0042238.1:175865-206528 GCA_010110895.2 Picea sitchensis | reverse complement strand
TCCGCCTTATTCTATTTTATTGAAAGGCCTTATTAATATTGACCTTTATTACATCCAAATACATTGATCTACCTATGTGTGGGTTAGGACCTTAACAGGTTGGAAGAAGTCTTTTCTATAGAGTGCTAGATCTCGTCTCTAAAGTTGGGAGTACAGTTACTACGATACACTTCACCCCTTGAAGAGCGTTTATTATATATTGAGTAGCTCGATGAGCAGCATCAACATGAAACCTTGGCTAACAAGGCTCACAAACAAAGAGTCAAGTGTCAGTATGATCCATCCATTCATACTTAGATTTTTTTTGAAGGCGACCTTGTCCTGGTCTATGACCAAGATAAGGATCCCCTGGGGGTAGACAAGTTCAAACCCATGTGTTTTAGAACTTTCATCGTGAAGGAGGTACTAAAGAGGGGCATTTATCATCTGGTGGAATTTGAGGGAAATACTTTGGTAGAGCCTATAAATGGGCTTTACTTCAAGAAGTATTACTTGTAGGTGGGTCACCTCGGGTGACTTATTGTACATATGTATAGTTATTGTACATTGTTCTTTTAGTTTTTTTCTTTTTGGTTTTATGGAAGTGTCATTTTTATGTTATCTTTTCACTATGGTAGATGTCAAGTGAATCAGAGGTGTTCATAGGGTTTGTAGACGACACTATCCAGCACACTTAGAGACTTGCTTCCGCAGCTTGGGTGATTTTCACACCTCAAGGCCAATTTCTATCTTCAGAAGGTATCTGTTTAGGTGATGCAACAAACAATGTTTCTGAATACAACACAATTCTATAGTTTCTTCATGATGCTTTGTCACATGGTATCTCTCACCTTCAGGTCTACTTAGACGCTCAGCTGGTTGTGTCCCAGTTAAATGGGTTTTACCGCGTTTACGATCCTACTCTACACCGATGATTCCTTAGGGAACGTCTCTTAGAATGAAGCTTTGATTACATTATGTATATCCATGTTCCTAGGATATTGAATCAAATCATAGATACTCTAGCTAATCATGTATTAGATTGTCATTTTGCACACATGTAAGAAAAAGCACACACACGCACATGTAAATACATTTGTAAATAAATTGTAATCCATAAGACATAAAAGGATGTAAAAAAACACACACACACACACACACACACACACACACACACACACACACACACACACACACATATATATATCGAAAGTATCAGAGTACATGGGTGGGCACAAGTGCCTCAAAAATATATGTCCATTAATATTCACAGGACTTATGCCCTCAAAAAATGTACAAAAGGTTCCCTTGGCACGTAAGTAGTCCAGCCTAGCTAAGGGTGGGGCCTGTTGGCCATGCCGTAGTGAACAAATGTGTTTGCCAAATGCCGGAAGAGTTGGACCCAAGTCTGTGGTACCCCAACTACGTGAGGTTGCATCGATGGTGGGAGATCCTCGATCTCCACCATAGGGACTGTATGAGTGATCGCAGTGAGGTTCCACTCCACCCATCTCAATACTCTCTCAGCCTCTCCGATTGGAGGCCCCCCTGTTGCTGTTGCTGTNCAGATACTCTAGTACACATAAAAATGATATATATAAAAAGAAATAAAAATTAAATCACTTTGAAAAACAAACATACCTATCTCTCCTTGTTTCGCTCCGGGAGGTACAGGCATATCAAGATCCCTGGAGATGTTGATCCTGACATAAGGGTAGTCCACTATAGCTGGAATCTGCCAAGACCATCAGTCGAAAAATTTGTCATTGAAGGCCTCAATGGTCCTACCTCCCCCCTATCACGGCAACATCGTCGCCCATATTCATAATGCTAGAGATAAGGCCACATGCCCTTGTACCGTCTCTTTTGGACTGAGACTGGGTACCCTCTCAAAGAAGAAAGAGCATAGAATGGTCTCGAACCCAAAGTTTCTTTGTTCCCGCACACAACATTCTTTCAGTTGTCTCTTCATTCATGTCAGCATGGTTGTGCTCCAGTTGAAAACTTGTGCATTTAAGAAATGAACCACACAATGCATGTGCGCCCAAGATGCCTTATGTAAGGATGCAGATCCAGTGATCCACCCAATGAGTAAAACTATCACTTTTAGTGATAGGTTTGAAATCTTGTGGATCAACACTTGAGAACCCACTTTATCTGTGTCGGATTCACAATGGAGTCCAATCAACTCCTCTATGTTGTGAGGCCCAGGGGGAAAAGTATGGAAGTTGACTGGGTCACCTCTCCTCGAGAGACTGGTCAAGAAATAAATGTATTCATTCATTGGATTCAACAAATTCCCCTCAAGCATAAATGCCTCAACATCTGGGTGCCTCTAATCTACCAAGTCATTTAGCAACCTGGGTTGTGCCCTCATGAACGAACACTCAAAGAATTTTAAAAACCCACATTGTGATAATACAGTGACAACAATAGGGTCTTGTGAGATGTAAAAATCAATTTCTTCATGCTCCCTTTCTCTCCAATGGACATACATCCTGCGAATGACAAGTTCATGGAAGTTTAAATCTTGCATTTTTCTTATTTTTTCACATATTGGAGGGTGTACGTGGGTTGTAGTGGACACAGTCGCGTATGCACACGTGCAAATTTTTCTCTGCATGTGGGCATATGCAGGGTATCCTAGGACAACCCGCGTACATGTAGGGACGACCTCTTTTAGAGGTGTGCCCCCCCCAGAAAACCAATTTGAATGCAAAAAGAAATAATAGAAATGCAAGAGGAGCTAGTTTGTATTTGGTCTGAGCGGAAGTTCATTTCATCCACTAAATATCTCGAAATCAAATCTTTTAGAAAAGGGTTTTTTTTGGATTCTTAATCGATGCTGGCACCAGGACAAAGTGGAAAGAAGAATGACCATGGGAAAGAAAGCGTGCAGAAAACTGAAGTAACAACTGGCAAAAGATCAGCACACACGCATGCAAGAAAGTGTGCACAAAGGAAAGTGACAATTGGAGGAAGAAAAACACACTCATGGTAGAAAGACCTAACATAATAAGGGTTATGGTTTTGGTAATATTCTGTAATGAGCTGAAGAGCCCGAAATGTATAAATATAGATACAGAAGTATCATATAGGGTTGCAATTGATTATGGTTGTTGTTGTTAATTTTATTATGATCGTAGACAATATGTAAAGGGTTTTTAGTTGTATGAACTGATTTTGTAAGATATTGAGCAAGGAAGATACGGGGGAAGGTAGATTTGAGGATTAGACCATAGGCTATAGAGCCTGGTGTGATCTAGTTCGCCTCACATAGATCTTACCTAGTTTTGTGGAGAATTGTAAGCACACAGTGCGGAAATTGTAGAACTACCATAATAAAAGAGCCAAGATCCAAATCTTTGTGGATGTATCCCAGGAGGGGGTGAACCATGGTAATAATACCGTAATGTGTTTAATGTTTGCATGTATTTACTTTCTTTCAGCAGTTAATGGTTAAGCATGATGAATGAGTTAATCCATTGTTATGAATCTGTTTATATTTTGCTGGAATTAAACTGTGAGATATACGTATGTGATTTCGAGAAATAAGTAGAGTATAGTAGCAGCTCGTAGTATAGGGCCCTAATAAAGAAACCCTTTATCCCCTACTCTATCCTAGATTGTAAACACTTGAGTCTTACAGTCACCCATTTAAAGCTATCTCGGGTGGGACTGCGCAGTACCTTCTAGGTGTTGTGTTGCCTTCTGGTTTACCAGGAGGGCCGATATTTTTAGAGGCTTTGTTGGAATCCTGAATGACATGAACCCTAGGTCAATAACTCAAATAACCTGAGAATGGAAATGATAAACCAACAAATGGTTCTGTTGCGTCTGATGTTCTTTCCCGCATCAACTCCATAGTTCAACCAAGCCACAAACTTACAATAAAGTGCAGCCATAGTACAATCTGGCACAACCCCAATACAATACCGTGAACTATAATTAGGGACCATAGTATAACACATCGTGAGGTGACTGCACAGATTATAGAGGAGCAGGATGAGCCAAAGGAGGTTTTGGATGTGGTAGAGGACCAATCACATGTCACAATTGTCAGCAACCTGGACATTATGCATGGGAGTGTCCACTACCACCAGCAACTTGTATGTATTCTCACACATCAAACCATGATACCGAGGAATGTCTGACATTACTTGTAAATATCCAGGAAAAAAGGAATAAGAATAACCACAATGTTCAATGGATTTCATCTGAAGTAAGGGATGACGGACAAAACATCAACATAGTCACTCGAGGAGGAACGAAAACAAGAAATGACACAGTTCGACAGGAACCAACACATAACCAATGGGTAAAGAAGAATACTGAACCCAAGAAGTAGTTTGACACACATAAGGAGAAGGAGATATTTACAGAAGCTCGATAAGAATTCCAAAAGGAGGACATAGCGCTGTCTGCAGAACAGAGCAAGGAAGCTCTGAAATATGAAATTTCACCATCACTAGACCATACCAATAGAATACAACCCAAGGAACAAGTAAGTACTATCAAATCATTTTTGCAATCATGCATTAAAGTGTTAAGTGATCCTTCATCTATCAAAATATTACAAAACATCCTAGAAAAATGTAACAGCAAGATGAAATGGAATCCAGAATTGAAAACTATCAACCACCTACACACAAGAAGAAGAACGAGTAAGGAATTTAGACTAAATGCTAATAGTGGGGATTTCAATATGGGAGATATTATACTAGATCTAGGATCCGAAGTGAATGTACTTCTAAAATATACATGGAAATGCATGGGATAATCTACACTGGGATACTCAACTGTTCAACTAAAGCTAGAAAATCAACATACAGTCCTACCAATAGGTAGACTGAAAGGAGTGAGGGTAGATTTTGATGGTGTGCACACTAAGGTAGACTTTGAAGTCATCGAAGTAGTAGACGATAGAACACCTTACTCAATGCTACTTGGTATGGATTGGGCATTTGAAAACTAGGCCATAATTAACTTAAAAACCCAAAAAATGACATTTGAGTCAGAGGAATACAGGGTCATAGCCCCACTCGACCCATCAGAAGGAGAGAGGTTCATAGAACCCACTTGTATGGATTTAGAAGAGACTGGCCAGTTGTATAGAACAAATGCGTGCGATGCAGACTATATAAACCCAACTGCAGACAGGGTACTTAGTTGGTAGAGCATTACTTCATGTACAACAAACTCAAACACCAGGTTAGAAAAATGGAAGCAAAGATTACACAAATTATCCATGAGGAGGTGCGCCAGAATAGACCGCACAGTAAGGTGGATTGGCATATAAATCATAGAACCACCCAGCTTTCACGAGATAAATGATTTGGAAACTTTCTTGACACAATATGAAGATGAAGTATTAGAAAACCAGAGATTGCCAACACTGGATCTAGCACTAAAGGCTACACCCGCAATATGGTGGGGGACGCAGAAAGAGACAATCACAGATTGGTACCAATGCAAACAATTACTGTGCATAAGGTTTGACGAAGAACATATATGTAACAACTGACATAAATATGATGGGCTAGGAACACTAGCAGAACACCTGGAGGCATGTAAAACGTTGTGGAAAATGACACCACCGGATGAATGGTCTCACCACTTCATTCATACTTTAGAGGGCATACCAAGGAATTGGTATACAGACCAGGAAATGCATAAAGGAACCAAGACATGGGTGACACTCCAATAGAACTTTACAGTCACTTTATCATTCAAGCATGAGAACCCCAACATAGACATAGCCCTGAAATGGATTAGAGATGTCATATTCATTACAGAACTGGAAGTGGACGTTATCACAGAGGAACAACAACAGAATAAGAAGACAGTCAAGGAACTACTATCATGCTACCATGTATAGGAGGAAGCACCAGATGAAGATGATTCATGTGATATTCAGATCAAATAAGTCGAAGGTGAGAGAGATGTGGAAGGACCACCCTTAGAGTCATAGGTCATCTCTACTTCATTCAAGATAATGAAGGTTAACATAGGGACCACTGAGCAGCCCAAAATGGCCAGCATTGGAGATTACTAGAACGAAAAGACACTAGAAATAATCACAAAATTGTTGTGTGAATACACCGACCTTTTTCCTACAACCTTTACAGAGATGAAAGGAATAGCTGGAGAATTAGGAGAAATGAAGATACCACTCAGATCTGATGCAAGACCCATTAAACAATGACCATATAGACTGAACCCCATCTATAAACAAAAATTTAAAGACGAGATCGACGGGATGCTCGAGGTCGGCATCATCGAACCAGTAGAATAATCAGAATGGATAAGCCCTATGGTAGTACAGGACAAGAAACAGGGAAGATAGATTAAGATATGTGTCGGATGGAGAAAGTTGAATGATGCATGCCTACATGACCCATTCCCCACACCATTCATAGATGAAGTACTCGAGAATGTAGGAGGCCATGAAGCCTACATATTCACCTATGGATTCTCAGGATATCATGATATTAAGATAGCACAGGAGGATAGACACAAGACCACATTCACGACATAATGAGGATCTTACCAGTATACAGTCATGTCATTTGGACTGAAGAATGCACCTATGATATTCTCCAGAGTGGTCATCGAAACATTTAAGGAATTCATCCACCAATTTCTTGAAGTATACTTGGATGATTGGACAGTTTATAGCCTATTGAAAAACCATGTGGAAGTTTTACAACTGATGTTAGAACGATGCAGACAGTGCTAGATATCATTGAATATCAAGAAATGCATATTTGGAACACCATTTTGGATACTATCAGGACACATAGTATGCAAACAAGGTTTGCTAGTGGATCTGGCCAAAATCACAGTCATTGTTAACCTACCAACACCAAAAACAGTCTGCCAACTAAGAGCAATGTTGGGACACACATGATACTATAAGAAATTTATCAAAGGCTATGCATAGATCACACCACCAATGGAAAAATTGTTGAGAAAAGATACAAAGTACTAATGGAATATTGAATGTCAACACGATCTAGATACCCTAAAGAAAAAAATGGTTACTGCACCTATATTAGTATTTCCATATTGGGAAAATACATTCCATATACATGTAGATGCATCAACATTAGCACTTGGAGCTGTCTTAGCACAACCAGGAGCAAGAGACTTGGATCACTTGATAGTGTTTTCCAACAGAAAACTATCAGACTCATAACATAATTATAACACGACTGAAAGAGAAGGCCTATCTATGGTTTATGCACTACATAAATACAGACACTACCTATTGGGAAAACACTTTAATATGTTTACAAATCACTCGGCCCTGAAATAACTAGTCAATAAGCAAGTGTTGGGGGGGATAATTTGTCGATGGTTATTACTATTTCAAGAATTTGACTTTGAGGTAATAGTCAAACTAGGAAAACTGAATGCAGTGCCTGACCACCTATCGAGGGTCATAAATGGACAGGAACCAACAAATTTAGAAGACAACTTTCCAAATGCACAGGTATTCCCAGTACAAATTGTTGATGACTACTTCACAGAGATCATCCAATACTTGAGCAGGGGTATTGCACCGTAATAATATAACACTAAACAGAAGAAGAACCTGGTAGTCCACATAGCCGACTATCAATTGATTGCAGGACATCTATACAAGATGGGCGTAGATAGAATCTTACGAAGATACATACTAGACCACAAACGACCAAGAATTTTAGTAGAAGCCCACAAGGGAATAGAAGGAGGGAATTATGCAGGAAAAGATATCGTGCAGAAGGTATTACGTGCAAGATTATGGTGGCCAACGATCCACAGAGACTTGAAAGAGTATTGTCAACAATGTGATGTCTGTCAAAGGGTAGGCAAACCCAACAGAAGGGATGAGATGCCACTACGACTGCAAGTGACACTACAGGCATTCGACAAATGAGAAATAGAATTTGTGGGACCAATTCACCCACCAGCCAAGAGAGCAGGGGTGAGATATATTATCACCACAACGAAATACTTAACAATATGGGAGAAAGGCGCAACAGTAAAAGATTGCAGCGAAGAGACAACTGCACATTTTCTGTTTGAAAAAGTAATTACTAGATTCAGGTGCCCAAGAATGTTGATGAGCGACCAAGGAATGCACTTCATAAACAACACCATTCGAGCGATGCTCGAAGAGTTTGAAGTTCATCACTAAAAAAGCACACAGTATCATCCACAGACAAATAGCATGATAGAAGCCTTCAAAAAAATTCTAGATAATGCCTTGACGATGATATGTAACATCAATAGGGATGATTGGGACCTCAAGGTATCAGTAGTATTATGGGCGTATAGAACCACATGCAAAAATTTGATCGGCCACACACCATTAAAACTAATCTATGGTCAAGAAGGAGTAGTGCCGTTAGAATTTTTAATACCTAGCCTACGTATAGTAGCTATCACACAATGACATAATAAGGTGCAGTCCATGAAAGACTAAACCAGTTACTGTCGATGGAGGAAGACCGAATATTGGCAGGATTCCATCAACAAGTACAGAAAGCAAGAGACAAATCTTGGCACAACCGCCACATCAAGAGGAAGACATTCAAATAAGGAGATCTAGTATTGCTCTATGATAGTAAATCATTGCAGCACCCAGGAAAGATGACAATGCATTGGCTAGGACCTTACGAGGTAAAATCTGTCACAGATGGAGGAGATGTATAGTTAAGAGATATAGCAAGCATAGACCTTAGAGGAATGATCAATGGCAGCTGGATGAATATGTACAAGGACAGTCAACCACACACCGCGCAATAGAAAAAAAAAGAAGAAGCTTAAAACAGCATAGCATGATGGACAAGCCGCATATGAAATATGAAGCCAGCGAAGGAAAATATAACATCCATATCGAAAAGGGAAACAATCAGGAAAAGGAAATTCAACAAAAGTAGGCTGACAGGACAACACAAGGCAAAGTTAAAGCAAGGCAAGGACATATGGGATGCCACATTAAATGCACTAACTAGATACGGTATAGTAGGCATAATGGCAAGTATGAAACCATTGTGGATGCATTGAACCCACACTTATGGTGCATTAATCACATGATGGAGGAAGAATCCTCGACAAGCTTCATGAAGAGCCCATACAACACATGAGCACAAAATCAGTTAGTCTATTCACGAAAGGAGAACAGAAAAGGAGAAAAAATAGCTAGAATGAACAAAGAGAAACCATAGAGCTCATCGAATCCATTCGAACTCAACAAACGTTTGATAGACACCTTTATGGAACCACTGAATCTCACAGAACCAGGCCAGATAGCCAGATCGACCAGGGCTCAGACTAGGTCACGAGGACCACTAGAAGAAAATGAGCAGCAGGCACTGGAGATCGTTGATATTGACGAAATCCTATTGTCAAAGGAATTCCCAGTAGAATCCATCCCAATACTAGAGGAGATTCTGCAACCACAAACATAGGCCATGGAATAGGATACACCAGTAGCGGTGCATGAGCCTCAGAACAAAGAAGAAGAAACCCACCAGGAAATAGCACCATAAAACACCGAAGAAACTGTAGGAGCTAACGAAAGCGCACAAAACCCAGAACCAGAAGTGCAACCAGATGTTCCACAAATACCCATCCCAGATTTTTGTTTTGGCCAAGTCGACTGATGAAATGGCCACAACTTGGGTAGAATGGATGGTGAAGGAGCAACCGAAAGCTATTGGAACCTCGAGCCAACCATTGCAGTAGGGAGACAAGGTATAGATATCAAGCTCACCCCGTAAGAAGCTGGCTGCAGAGATTGTGCTACCTTGCATACCAGAGGGAGTACAGGTGGACCCGCAGCTATTGGGTCATGTTGGGAAGCTCAAATATTTCAACCATGATGTAGCAGATGAAACCAAATATCCAGAGCTTGCACCATATGTATTTATGCATAAAATAGTCACTAACCCTCTCGAAGGAACCATCACTAAGACACACCAGTGGGCAACTGGACTAGACATAACATGAATTATAGGATTGCTGAAGATACCACACTTTGGAAGAGGCCAATATTGGATGGCATGCATCAAGAAACTGATAGTAGTTACGCATGGAGGGGATGTATGGCTAGAAAAACCCATCCCCATCACTATTGAACTTATTACGCAGATAACAGGACTACCCACCCAGGGTATGGATCTCGTGTTCATTCTGGATGATAAGTCCAAGGAGAAAGCATTGGCAGAAGAGATGAAGAAGAAATATGGCACCGACAGGGGAAAAAGAGGCATTATAATCAAACAACTTAATGATGCCTCTACACAATTAGGCACAAAAATCTTAGCTTGCAAACTGCTAAGAAAATGTTGCAAAGACGAAGTACCGGTAGGAGTCATCATTGTTGCAGCTCAGTGTGTAGAAGGCACCTTCATGAGCTGGGCGCCATTCCTATCAAAATTGTTCCAAGTGGACTGCAAATATGAGTAGGATGTAGGTACGAAATTTCATTACTCATGGTTGATCACTCTCATAGCTTTCATGGGATGGTGAGAACCAGAACACATAATCTTCTGTACCACACCATAGCTAGGAGGAGCAAGATATTGTGTCCTTAAATCCACACCACTATCCAAGAATAAGAGGGAGAATGGAATCCTATTCAAAGATTACCTACAGGATATGAAGGAAGCCATCAGCCGAGCATGAAGAATAACACTAGAGGCTGTTGCACGATACCGGGGCATTGCCAATTTCTGGGCTAGGCGACAAGCCATGTGGATACAACCAAGGTAGGACTCAGATAAACAATGGCTACAAATGCACTATTGCATCACCGAGGGTGATATCGACATGATCATCAATGAATGGAATGATGAATGGAGGATTCCAACTATACCCAGAGAAGTACCAGGACAAACAACAAAAGGAGGG
This sequence comes from Picea sitchensis, assembly GCA_010110895.2. NCBI lineage: Eukaryota > Viridiplantae > Streptophyta > Pinopsida > Pinales > Pinaceae > Picea > Picea sitchensis. The sequence continues at coordinate 195,647 of SNQJ01S0042238.1, read as the reverse complement.
GTTGCGCAGGTAGAAACACAACCTCCACAAATCCCAGTACCTAAGAAATAAAGAACAGGCCAAAATAAGCCAACTTAGGAAGAAGATGACTTAGAATAGCGAGGGACCCAGAAGGGGAGGACAAAAACCACTCAGCCAACCAATGGACAGCGGAAACCGAATGAGGGAGCACATGAAACCGCATCGAACCCCATCACATTGGAAACAGGGGGAACTAAGAGACTAGCAGTACAGGATGTAGGTGCACGCAAGAAAATGAAGGCACAACAACCACCACTGGAATACACAATCTTGGAGGATGATGGTGAGATGATTTCCAAAATGGTCCAAGACTACCTCGCAGAGGATTTCAATCTGCAGCGCACCACAGGGATAAACTGCAGAAGGAACTGAAAGAAATGGGACAACTCCTTAAGAAATTTGGGGAAGCCTAGATCATGAGTAGCAATAGAGGAATAGAGCCATCGATCACACAGACCACAGAAAGGATGGAGGTAGAAGAAAGCAACCCAGTTCTTTTGATGTTATACACACATTCCATGGTCTACATAAATCCTAGAATGTTGCGAATGGATGAAATTGTGGGACAGACAGTACTGAAGTATTTGGATCATATCCAATTGGTCTTGACACAGATGCCATCAAGAGCATTACAAAAACTAAATTTTAGCATCAACCATGAGATGCAGTCTCGAGCACATAAAAACTTAGTCAAGCTACAACAAGCAAAAAAGAAGTGGGAAGCGCAGGAAACAGTTTGTGCGTAGTCCAAATCTGAAACTCAGGAGGAGAAGGAATGCAAAAATGAGATGGAACGCAGAGTGTAAGAAATTTTTGGGAAACTTCCAACCACTATGCAAGGAAATGAACTCCCATCCGTAGAAAAGATAGACCAGATTGTCTAGGCAATTGATTAGTATCAGAAGGAGATTGAGACTCTCCATGGACAAATTAGACCGACAAATCCACCAGCAATGAAGGAGTAAAGGAAGCATGAAGCAACAATACAATTGCAGGAGCTAGAAAAACAGGTCAGCATGGCAACTGACTTGCTGGATAAAGCAGTGCAAATTTGGACAAAGTTGGAAGAGGATCCATAGGTCCAACACTGAGACAAGGAGGAGGAGAGGATCACTGCAATGATCCAAGAACTCAAGTAGTGATAGAAGACCATACCAATTCTATAACGGGTCAAGGGAACGCAAGATTTGAAGAAGATGCAGTCAGAACTTATCACTGCACAAACACAGAATCAGGAGTGTCAGGCTCAAATAGAACCATTGTAGGAATGGGTAGTAGAGGTACTTGCACAAGTAGAAGAAGCTAGAACATAGAAAACATAGACTCAACTAGAATGCATAGGACTGATGAGCGAGGAAGTGGCAGCTTAGACAGTCGACACCATCAAGGAGAAAATCGCGCAGGCACTGACAAAAGAAGCAAAGTTGTAGGAGATCAAGGAATCACAAAGAGATTAGGTAAATCAGGATGAGTCACATGTCAGTGTTGGGGGCCTGTTGGCACCAGGCCAAAGTGGAAAGAATAATGATCGTGAGAAATAAAGCATGCAGAAAACTGAAGTAACAACTAGCAAAAGATCATCATGCGTGCATGCAAGAAAGCATGCATAAAGGAAAGAGACAGATGGAGGAAGAACAACACGCCCATGGGAGAAATACCTAATGTAATAAGGGTTAGGGTTTTGGTAATATTTTGTAATTGGTTGAAGAGCCCGAAATGTATAAATATAGATATGAAAGTATCATATAGGGTTGGAATTGATTATGATTGTTGTTGTTGTTTTGATTATGAGCATAGAGGATATGTAAAGGGTTTCTAGTTATATGAAATGATTTTGTAAGCTGTTTAGAAAGGAAGATATGAGGGAAGGTATATATGAGGATTAGACCACAGGCTATAGAGCCTGGTGCGATCTAGTTCACCTCACATAGATCTTACCTAGTTTTGTGGAGAATTGTAAGGACACAGTGTGGAAATTGCAGAACTACCATAATAAAAGAGACAAGAGACAAATCTTTATGGATGTAGCCCAAGAGGGGGTGAACCACAGTAATACTCATGTAATTTTTTGAATGTTTTCATGTCTTTACTTTCTTTCAGTAGTTAATGGTTAAGCTTGATGAATGAGTTAATCCATTGTTATGAATCTATTTATATTTTGCTAGAATTAAACTGTGAGATATACGTATGTGATTTCAAGGAATAAGTAGAGTACAGTAACAAATTGTTGTATAGGGACCTAATCAAGAAACCATTTATCCCCTACTCTGTCCTAGACTGTAAACACCTGAGTCTTACAATCACCCATTTAAAGCTCTCTCGGGTGAGACTGCACAATACCTTCTGGGTGCTGTGTTGCCTTCTAGTTTACCAGGAGGGCCGATAGTTTTAGAGGCTTTGTTGGAATCCTGAATGACATGAATCCTTGGTCAATAACTCAGATAACCTGAGAAGGGAAGTGATAAACCAACAATTGATTTCTCAAATTACAATGGTGATAATGAGTTGCCAACTTCTATTTATAGCTTTTTTGGCCCCTTTTTGTCATTTTTTAGACCCTTTTGTCATTTTTTCTAGCTTTAAAATCATTTAGTATGGTTCATGAGTTTCTTATGGAATGCTACGATAAGTGTTACTTTGGGTATTTGGAAACGTTTTGGATATTTGGGTCATTTTAAAGGACCTTTGGTAAAAAATTCGTTTTTCCAACTTTTTTCATCTAAGTTAGGATTCCACCTCCACTTTCTGCATATCGTTCTCTTTTTCACTTTTCCATAGGATCAACCCCACCGAATTGAGACACAGAACCATCATTGTTGCTTTAGAAGTGTCGTAATTTCGTGGTAGAGCTTGCCTTTACATGGATTCCCTAACTAGAGCCTCATTTATTTTGGTGTCCATGCCGTCGTTAATGACTATAGGCTCAGGAGTCCTTGTTAGTCTTGTCCTGATTACGAGTTTGAGCCTCATTCACATGATTTATCATCACTCTTGACCTCACCCTCAGGACTCCCAAACAAATACAAGTATTCTTTTAATCCCTTTTCAGACCCTTTAAACATGAAAATATTATCGATCGATCTTGTCACCCTTCACGCTCACCAAACTAAAATTTGAAGGCACATCTGTCTGGTGGTATTTTACCCCTTTTTCATTTCGGACGGTCAATTGTACGAAAAAAGGTATACTATAGGAGCTTCGGTTCGCTAGAAGAGTATTCTCAGGTATAATTTTAACCCTTTTTCGGGCATGAGGGACTAATCTTATAAAAAAGGAACCCCCCACGGAGTCCATATTTAAGCTCTTTTCAGACTCCCTAAAATTGAAAAGACAATCGAGTGACCTTGTTTCTTCACACTCATTAAATTGTTCCAGAAGAACATCCCTTACAGAGTCAATAGTTAATCTTTTTTCAGACTCCTTAAATATGAAAAGATTGTCGAGTGATATTTTGTTTGTCACACTCGCTAAAATGGTTTTGAATAGACATCGTTTTGGTGCTAGTTTACCCCTTTTTCTAACCGACTAGACTACCTTCGAAAAAGGTACCCCAGTGGATTCTCCTTTTATGATTTTTCAGACTCTCTAAAATTGAAAAACGTCGAGCTTACCTTCTCTGGGCTCGTTAAAATTACATCGAAGGACATTATCATTGTGTCTTATTAATCACATTTTCATTCCTACATCTTTGGCCTAATGCTGGCTCCATGTTGCTCTCAACTGAACCATCTAAAGCATGCCTTATAATACAAGCCTTGTAGCAATTTTCCTTTACGTCTTGACACCTTGACCCATGGAGGAATTTTCCCGAGTGTCCTTTTCCTGCATATGTCTCCTTGCTCTGAGCATCAGTGTGTTCCTTCCACTTGGAACTAGTATGTCTGGGACACTTGTTCCTCCTTTGTAATGTAGCATTCTTTTAATCTCTTTCAATCTTTCTAAAATTATTGAAAAAGACAAAAAAATTAATATACCCCACAAAGAGGAAGGGAAAAGTATTTTCTTCCAAACATATGGAGAGTTTGCATTGCCTCCTACATCGAGAACTTATGTCAATTCCATGTTGCTCGAGTCTCATCATTTGTCATGCTATTTTCCAGGGGAAGTTTTACTAAATATGAGTCAGCCCTTTTGCAGTTTGTCTCTTGTCATCATGCCCGACCATCCTGAAAATCCAATCAAGTCCTTGTTCAAAATCGATGAAGTTCTCTGCCATATTACCGAGATCCTCTTGTTTATTATTGAAGAGATGTCGAAGACCTCTGGATAGTGAAGTCGTACACTGATATTACACTCCTACTTGAGTTTTGAAGATCTTGAAATTGTTTCTCGAGCTCTGAAGGCCTCATTTCCAGCCATCAGGCATCATTGGCTTCTTGAAGATGGATACTCTACATGTATATATTTTGATTTTGAGATGTAGATCCGCTATGTATTGCTCGTGGATACACTTTATATAGTTATATGACATGGATATGTAGTGTATTTGATTGGTAGCCATGGTTTTATTTCATCCCGAGCATGGGTATGCCACCCTCAATGAGACAAATTTTAATTTTTGCAGATGGCACCTCCCAAACTCTGGTCCCTGGGCTCACTCGCTTCATACGTTGGTGAATATTTGTAATGTATTTTGGCCATCAGATGCTCTTATGACCTCACACATTAAGGGGCATCTTTTATATCCCTAAATTGCACCAGACATGCATACCTGGCATCAGGCCATCCTACTTGATATCTTTGCCAAGCCAGCATTGAACATCTTTTCTAAAAAACCATTATTTTGAAGATGTACGTGCCCTACACCACTACTGCCCATGTACATATGATATTTTCACCATTACAGGCTGCGTACACTCACAAAAAGCGTGAAAAATAAAAATTGCAAAGGGATACGGGCTTTTGGGATGTTACCTAACTATTTGACTGCCCATAGCCAGTCACCCAACCGTTACTATCTTTTTTGGCCTATAAAAGAAGGTGTTGGGGTCCCATTCCAAAGAGAAAGCACGAGAGCAAAGAAACTCTACCCATTTCAGTATTCCCCCTTTGCCCCAATATTTTGCAGCCACATTGTGAGTTTGAGACAGAATTCCCTTTTCCTCCATTGCAAACCCTTTCCATTCCACTAGAGAGGACTAAAGAGGAGAAAGATACGTGGAAGTAGTTGGTGCATGGTGAAGAGGAGCCCAGGACCACGTTCGAGGAGCAGTAATTAGTCTCATATTGTAAGCGACTTTTGTGAGATTAATATAAAGAAATACTTTTTTTGTCCCGCCAAATAATGTCTTCAATCTCTATGATTTATGTACATTTTGGTTACGATATCTAACCCACTAATCCATATATAGAATGCATTCTTGTAGTTTCTTGTTTGTCTTTTGGTGAATGTAGGTCATCCTTGGGAGGAGACTTGTAGTCCAGAAACAACCGAGCGCAAGGGGATCGACACCAGACATAGATTTTAAGGTAGGACTACCAGATCCCTCTACTTTGTTTTTTATATATGATTTTGGGGTAATGCCGGGATAGTTGTTAAAATTAGGAGACTTTAGACGGTTAGCTTTGCCTTCACTTTATAACCCTGGTGTAGTCCATAGGGGGTTTTCCTGCTATCAATAGTGTGACCCGACGTATGCCCTAGGTACCGCGGTATACCCCCGCAGTCACCTGTGTAAGTCCATAAAATAAAGGCAAATAAGTTTCCAGCTCGCGAACAGTCACGAGGTGGGTACAGTCGATAGTCGGGTGGACCGCAATGAGTAGGGTAGAAATCTTGAAACCTACCAAGGGTATCGAGATCAAGTGGTCTGGAAGACAATTGAGGACCTCAAACAAATTCGAGATCCACGAAGCTCTATAGGAAAATGAAAACGAAAGTATCCCATGACAAGTCCTCAATATGTGTTCCCCACTATGCTTTGTCTGACAAAGGAGGGGTTATCTCTTCTACCTTTGTGCATGCAACCTCGTGTTTAGCCCATGTGTTAGAGGGGGGTCCCAGATAACTTTCATGTTTACTAGACTTTTTACACTCCCTAGCTCTGACTCTAATGTTTGTTTATAAGTCTTGAAGAGTTTCCTCTCCAACCTAATTCAAGGATCTAACCTTAAACTAGTTGATTGACCCTACAAACATAAAAGTCTAATAAATTTTAATTTAGCATTATTTTTACTGACTTGATTTAATCTAAAAGGGTGCAGTAGTGCAAATGATGTTGTTAAGACTCTTGCAAAAAATGAAAATTATAATAAAACTATCAAATAAGGATTATCTTTCTTATTTCTCTTTTGAAATGCTTTTAAGATGAGAAGAAAACACAACACTATGCTAATTTCTTTTTCTTTTTCAAATAAAAATGCAAAGAAAATGCCAAGAAAGAAAGAGATCTAACAAACTAAGTTTTTTTTTTATAAATGTTTTCTTCCAATCAAAGAAGAAGGAACAAAAGATTCTAAAAGAAACTGATGAATACACAATTCAAAATGCAACTCATTTTTCTTAAAATTTCAAGCTAAAAATAAGGAAAAAGGCTAGGAAACACAATAAAACAAGTAAGTTACTCTAAACTCAGGATTTGATTGTAAAAACAGAGACACTGAACTCTGTCAAGAAACCCTGAGAAGTAAAACCTCAATCAGGGAAGAGGTTGACTACCTCTTCTTAAAAACAGTTTCTTGACACAGATACACTACTGATGCTTAAGCAGCCTGCATATTTACGCGGGTTGTCTATAAAGCAGGGAGTGTATTTATGCATGTTGACCTATAGGAAGGTGCGTACACCTCTGTATTTCTTCAAAAATAAGTAAAACATACATACTGATAGGGAAAGGAGAACTAGTATGGCACATCAAGGTGACCAGACCCCTTAAAAGACTTAGCAGACTCAATCAGAAACTCAAAAGGTACAAAAACTAATCAAACACCCAAAACATATCCCCTAAAAACCCTAGAGGCTTGCCCAGTATGGTCGCCAATTCTTCTATAGCGAGAAAAACCCCCTATGGACTACACTAGGGTTCAACATGTACGCAGAGCTAACCGTATACAATTCTCCTACTTTTTAATAACTACCCCAAAAATACCCCACATTCATGCATAAAATACAAAGTGAAAAGATCTGGTAACTCTACCTTAAAATCCGTGTCCAGTGTCGATCCTTTCACGTTTGATTGCTCCACTGAATACAAGTCTCCTCCCAAGGTTGAACTGCATTCACAAACAGACAAACAAGGAACTACGAACATGCATATCATATATGATTAGTGGGTTAGATGTCATAATAAAACATAAATAAAACATAAAGATTGAACACATCATATTTCGGGACAGAAAAAGTATTCCTTTTATTGATATCACAAAGTTTAGTTACAATGAGATTGGCGACTACTCCTCAAACCTAGTCCGAGCTCCTCTTCACCAAGCTCCAACTGCACTTCCACGTATCTCTCTCCTCTAAACCTCTCTCTAGGGAATGGAATAGGCTTATGAAGGAGGAAAAAGGAAAGAATAGGGAATTTTGGTACAAAACTCACAAGGTGGCTGCAAATTCTTGGGGCAAGGAGGGGATGTGAAATGGGTAGAGTTTCACTATTCTTATTCTTATATTTGGAATGAGACCCCAAAACCTCATTTTGTATGACAAAAGGATGGTTATTCGGTTGGGTGATGGGCTATAGGCGATGGGACAATTGAAAAACTACCCAATAACTCGTAATCTCAACGAATTCCTTGCAACTTTGTAATTTTTACAACTTTTGCGAGTATATGTAGGTTGTAGTGGTGCAGATAGCATATGTATGTGGGCAGTAATGGTGCAACTAGCATACATACATGGGCAGTAATGGTGCAGGGCACGTATATCTTCAAAAATAGTTTTTTTAAGAAGAGTTTCTCAGTGATAGCTTGGAAAAAATAACAAGTAAGAGGGCCTGATGCTAGGTATGAATGTATGGTGAAATTTAGGGTTATAAAACAAAGAAGTTAGCTAGAAGAAGTACAATCTGATATATTAATCAAGACTTCATGATAGTATAGTTATAAATGGGTTAGCATTATGGACAGCTGCGCAAGTAGAGTCTTGGACAATATGGAAAGAGATGGATTCGTAAGAACACTTAGCAGGTTTGGACATATATATGATAGTGGATGAGAGCATGGATTCATAGATTGGTTCAGAGAGTGGTTCAGAGACAAAGGAACACTATCATAATGGATGATAATTACATAGGAAATGGCTCTAACAATGCTAATGAATTCCAAATTGACAGATATTGTTTGGACACATGCAGTGCATACATCAATTCACATTCAAAACTGAGTAATTCTTAGAAACAACATTGAAAAAAATCCCTACGAATTATGGAAAGGATGCACAAACAATAACCTCTACATCAAGGTAACTCAAGGTATTATTTTATTAATTAAAATTTATGTTGATGATATTGTTTTTGGAAGTATTAATGTCAGGTTAAGCCAGAAAATGCAAATGATATGAAGAATGAATTTTAAATGTCATTACTTAGAGAACTATCCTTCTTTTTGGGTCTTCAGATATCTCAAAGAAACCAAGGAATTTTTATTTGTCAAACTAAGTATATCAGAGAAATGCTAAAGAGTTTCAGATTGGAATATTGCAAACTAGCTACCACTCTTATGAAAACTAGTTGTAAGTTGAGAAAATATGACGATTCAAAGTCTACATACCAGAGGAAATACAGGTCAATGCTTGGTAGCTTACTATATGTGACAACATCCAGACCAGATGTAATGTAGGTAGTTGGACAAGTGGCATGATTTCAAGCAACACTAAAGGATTCACATGTATTAGTAGTAAAGAGGATTTTCAAATATCTCAAAGGAACAAAAGAGTTTGTATTATGGTATCCAAAAGGAAAGGATCTATCACTTATTTCCTACAAAGATGTAGATTGGGCAGGTTACATTGATGACCGATGAAGCACCAGTGGAGCAATGTTCTACTTGGGTGTGTGTTTAGTATCATGGATAAGCAAGAAACAACCATCATTATCCTTATCTACAATCGAATCAGAGTATATTGTAGCAACAACATGTTTTACATAGGTTCTATGGATGAAACAAATTGTGACAGATATATATGTTGATTATGATGAGCCCATTCCAATATATTGTGATAATACAATTGCCATCAGTATCTCAAAGAAAATAGTGATGCACTCCAAGACGAAGCACATTCCAATCAAGTATCACTTTCTATGGGAACAAGTTGCAGAGAAGAACATCAGAGTTGAATATGTGGGCACAAAAGAACAAGTGGCATACATCTTTACTAAACCACTTTCGTGTGAAGCCTTTGAGTAACTTCGTCCGAGACTCGAAGTAATTTCTACTCCAAAATGAATTCTTTTGAATGCTTATCTTATATTATGCACAAAGGTTTGGGTAATGGACCCAAGTTTGTTTGATGGATAATGGTATGATTTTTGATATATTTGCAGGTAATACTATTCTATATGGATCGTACATGTCATGCCATTTCTAATGGTATGTGGAACATCACATAACTCCTCACGGTTAGACAGTTATGTCCATGTGAAGTTGGAGAACCCTCATGAGTAATCTAGAAGCCCCAAAATGTCAAAGTAGTAAAAGTGTTTGCAAAGAAAAAATTATTTAAATAATAAAGTGAAGTGATGAGTGTACTATAAGTCAAAGAGGACACAAAAGAAATTATTTAAATAATAAAGTTAATGGAGAACTTACTAATTATGGAAAGTGATTAAGTTAAGGGGACAAGTGGTTATAAGTGGGTTAATCCTAAAATAAGGAAAGTGGGTTAATATGGTTAAAAGATAACCCCTTGAGGATGCTACATGAAAGTATAAATAAGAAGCAAAGGTCTCTCATTTAATCACCTACTGAATATCATTGAATATATATTTTGTGAAAGGTTATTTGGGAAGATATTATTGATAGAGAAAAGTGCAACAGGAAATGTGTGGCAGAAGAAGTGCGACTGGAAAACTGTGGCAGAAAAAGTGCGATAGAAAAATCGTGGAAGAAAAATTGCGGCCAAAAAAGTGTGGCAGAAAAATCGTGGAAGAAAAAGTGTGATAGAAAAATCACGGCAGAAAAATCACGATAGAAAAAGTGCGGCAGAAAAATCGCAGTAGAAAAAGTGGGATAGAAAAATCACGGCAGAAAAAAGTGCAGCAGAAAAATCGCAGAAGAAAAATTGCGGCCAAAAAAGTGTGGCAGAAAAATCATGGAAGAAAAAGTGTGATAGAAAAATCACGGCAGAAAAATCGCGACAGAAAAAGTGCGGCAGAAAAATCGCAGTAGAAAAAGTGCGACAGAAAAATCACGGCAGAAAAAAGTGCAGCAGAAAAATCGCGACAACAACATGATTGGGGTCTATTTATGAGAGATATAGCACATCTTGTTTGAGGAATGTTTTGTGGGCCAGGTTTTAGCTCTTGAGATGGTATTCGATGTTTAGTATTGTTGCATATATCATATTTTTTGAGTGATACAGTTGGTATTTTGTTGTTGGTATTTGGCATATGGGTATTGGTATTTTGATTGTGATGTGTTGTTGAAGTTGTAGGTTTACCTTTAGGCTACATAATAGTGAGGTTGTGGCACATGGTTTGATGTAAGGGTTTATGGTATGTGTTTTATGGATAGAGTGATGAATTGTTAGAAAATGTTTGATGGTTATATTGGTGTATGTCTTTGGTATATGGTTGAGGTACATGTTGGGTACATGGTTGAGACAAGTAGTTGATGATTTGGAACATACATGAGGTGTATAATTGATGATGTTGGTACATATTTATGATTCATAGTTGATGTGTAGTTGATGCATGATTGGTACATACTTGGTACATGGTTGGAGGCACTTGTTAGTATTATTGTTGACACATCGTTTATGGATGATGTAGCATACTTGTCTTGGTATATTATTAGAAGCAGATATTGATCTTGGTGATGATTATGAGTTGTTGTGTTATTCTTGGTTGATGCACATATTGGTGATATTGTGCATATGGTTGAGAGTTGTCTTGGTGAGTAGATATCATTTTTTTGATAAGATTGACGAGACATGTTGTTGTGATAGGTTGTTTGGACAGGTTGTTGTGACAAGTTATTTGTACAGTTTTGGTGCATGGTTGATGCACTTGTTGATTGTATAGGTTGAGATACATGTTGATGCATGGTTGATGCATGGTACATGTTGGTTCAAGTTATTGGTACAGGTTGTTTGGTGTAGGTTGATTGGTACAAGTTGTTATAGGTTATTGGTATAGGTTAACAGTGATAGGTTGACAGTGGCAGTGGTTGATTCAATGACAGTGACAGGTTGTCTACATTTGGCATTTATATTTCAGGGCAGTTGGATGGGGCAAGGGAAAGTGGTTGTATCCACCTTTCGATTGTAACCAGAGAACATAGGGGGTTGTAGCCATCTTCTGGTTGTATCCAGAGAATTGGGGAGTGTTGGTAGTGTTGGTTTCGGAAGTCACTCCTAGATTGCAGCAGGAGCAGATCTCGACACCCATAAGTTTATGTCACGATTTGTTTATAAAGGGTGATCAAATGGAAGAAAACTCAAAACCACATTGCTCACTCAGAAAACTGGGTTGGAACAACAAGGACATGTGAGGTCTTGATTCAACTTGAGCCAGTAAGTTTGCATAGTGGTGAGTTAGTGAAAGAAAAGAAAGGGGAAAAGTCTCAGATATTAGATCCTCTCAGACCAGAGAAACTTCAAAGTAAACCTCAAACATTGCAGAACTAATACAATAAAACATACATTATATAGTTACAACAACACCCGACTAGATCATCCATACTCGTGCTTCAGATTCAGAGGAACAAGGAAAGGAGGAGGTTGGCCACCATTAAATAAGAAATCTCAAAATGTCATTGTATAACCAGAGAACCAGAGGCTTTCTTAAATATTTACAGTCGGGAGTGTAGCTCTACCATCGATCATTACAAAATGGAAAAATTGCCTACATATACTCAAATCCAATCACAGCAAAAAAATCGAGGCTTAACATTAAAAACATTACGTCTGCATGTTCATTAGCAGACTGCACTTGTAGTCTCTATACGGTCGTGTGCTTAAACCAAACGCAATCTGAATCCTGACACCTACAGAAGAATTGATCTATCTTAGGTCCCTTTTTTGGCTTTCCATTTATGGTGGAGATGATGTCTAACCACCACAAACCACCTCAATAACTACTTCCTTGAGATGGAGAACAACCCCGATCAACTTTGCACTCGGACAACATGGAAACCTTCTCTTGATTGCTGCTCCTTGATCAACGATCCATATTATTTTGGGAATTATCCCATCGGGAGATCTGACTTCTTTTCTTTCAAAATCCCTGACACCATATCAGTGAAAGGCTCAAGAAATGCTCCATGTCCACTGTACTCGGACGACCATGGAGATGCTTGGGAGGATAGGTGCTTTTACAGTCTCCTGTGCTCGCTGAATGTGACCGAGCACCATGACTATAGGCCCAAGCTGGAGGGATTTTACATTTCTCATTTCGGAGATTGCTAATGAACGAAGGAGTGACCCTCTGCTCTCTCGAAGTCCCGGTAGTCGAAATGTTGATACTGGCATTGTCTCTAAAGGCGCTTTTCATATTTTCAGAATTTGGCGATTCTAGATGCAAGGGAAAGAATCGTCCCTTGATTTTAGAAACCCGGATAGCCAAAGTCATGACTGGAATCAATCATGCACCATGTGTCCCTTGGTCATACAGTTGAGATCCTCCCTTGATCCTTGGTCCTGGTCCTTTCGGGACTTCGCACACCAGGAATACATGATGTATCCTTATTTCATTTCCCGGTTGTTGAATCTGTAAAACCTTACATCTTCGCCATGCATCCCCCAGGTGGACGACCCTGATCATTTTGGCGATATTAAGCACTATCTCTTGCACTAAACTTGGCACAACTCTGCTGACTATAATTACCCACTGACTGATGATCTGCTCCATCAATTGATCCTCATCATTGAATACTGAATTGCCCGTCTGCTAACATTTAAGCCCCAAATGGAGATTTTATGCGCTGCACATTGGGATCATGGCTATGACCTTGGACAAAATGCATTTGTTGGTGTTTTAAGCCCCATTTATTCACATTTCACGCCACAGGCTCGAAAGGATGGAAAACACCCCCCACTTCTTACAAGAATTAATGTTAACAGGTAGAACGACTTTCGTTACACCAAAACCTGTAGGTTATTGGTAAACTCACCACATCCACATTTCAAGGATCCACGAGAGGCGATTAGTCCCTTGTCATGATACATCAGGGAGAACTAACTACTTTCAATTTTGTGCAACAATATCCCCCTCAGGGAGAACTAACTACTTTCAATTTTGTGCAACAATATCCCACTCAGCGCGTCTATCGAACTCATGACCTCTAGCTATGATACCATTTCTTGGTAGTACAACTACCATTACACCAAAACCCATAGGTTATTGGTAAACTCACCACCGCCATATTTCAAGGATCTGTGAGAGGTGATTAGTTCCATGTCACAATACACCGGGGAGCACTAACTAGCAATTTCGTGCAACAGGGAGTTGGAGCTTCCCTCGGGTTTTAGCCTAAGAAACTAGTGGGTTGGAGCCTCCTTCCAGTTGTAGCTGGAAAACAAAGGAATTTGGTGCTTTCAATGAATGTAATTATTAAAGACATATAAGAACAATCATTGTGTGGTTTTCTCCTGCTTTGGGTTTCCACGTAAAACACTGGTGTACTGTGTGTGTGTGATTGCTCATTTGTTCATTGTTTATTTACTCTGCAACTATTGGATGATAATTCTACATTGATATAACACTTGCATTTTATGGTTAAAAGGGATTAAATTTCTCTATTATTGATTCACCCCCCCTCTTAGTAATCCAACAAGAACATCATTTAGATTCTTCATCCACTAGATGGTCTATTTCATTAGTAAGAGAAAATAAACAGGACATTAGATCATTTTTAGAAGGCCTATCGTCCAAAGGAAACCTATATCAAAGATGAGTAAATCTGATAATAAAATCTCCAAGAGATTCATCTTCATTCTTCTTAAGCTCTAAAATTTTTGCACATAAATTATCATAATCATAACCCTCAAACACATGAAAACATTTATGCATAAATTGTTCCCATGTGTGAATATAGGAAGCTGACAAAATCTCATGCCAACTCTTGACCCGGCCTGCAAAAGTGAGAGTGAATAACCTGCAAATGATATTTCTATCAGTAATATTGTGAGAACTGTTGTAAATATTGAGAGGGGGGTGAATCATTATTTAGAGCAATTAGTATTTTTGAACTTGTACTTCAATAAGATCATGTATTCAATTTATATACAATCCACAATGAAGACTATCCATTGAACAATGAAGAATAGTATAAGAGATACACCTATACACCATGCACAGTATATAAGAAGTAATCATGTATTATTGCTCAAAGGAAGTAATGCCTTCCAAAGGTAGCTACAGCTTCCAAATATAAAGAGAGAGATAAACCTCCAAAAGGAATATATAATCCTCCAGTATCAAGAGAAGGTTTACCTCTCCATCCATGCCCCTTCCTTCCACCCAATAATATATGAGAGATAATAAAACTTTAAATTATCACCATCAACCAACCATCACATTGAACATGATAATGCTTCCTGATACTTCTTCAACTTCTCCAATTCTTCACTTCTTGGAATAATCTGATCCTATAGATAGTATTACTCAATTTATTCTCTGAAACTCCTCCAAGTTTCACTCCTTGAATCCTCCCAGAAAACGAGTTATAGAGAAAATGGTAGACCTTATTCAATTTTGGTTTATTCAGGAGAGCGAACTTGTATAGAATTCCCCGCGCTCAATATTTTACATTTTTTCTTACAAGCTCTAATACACCTTTTCCAAGTATTTTGGCAGATGAGTCATCTCCAAATGAAACATTACCACCCTTTCTCTTCAAACTGATGAATTTGTTTTGATCCCTAGTCATGTGTGAAGAACATCCATTGTCTATGTACCATTCATCTTCTTCTTTACATTCTTCAATGGTAAATGTTATTCGGAAATATTCATTGTTTGGAATATCTTTCCTTCTCCATATTGTGGTTGGCATATGGAAATTTGGCATAGGATTATCTTCCTTCATCTCTCTACAATCTCATGCTTTGTGACCAAGATTATTTCACTTGTAGCATACAATATTTTGATCCATTAATGCGTCAAATGGATTATAATTTCTATTGACAAGTCTGTGAACATTTCCATATCTACTATTTTCACCATTCATGTATCTTGCATAGTTATTCCTTTCATTGATTCTACAATTGTGCCTTGTGTCCAAAATTTCCACAAGTATAACAATGTCCAAGAAAGAAATTTTGATACCTGGGAGTAAGTGATGTTCTTTGTGGTGTGGTCCATCTAGGTTCACGATCTACTCTTCTATAGTTTCTTTCATACTAAGTGAATCCTTTTTGGTTTCTGAAGGTAGGAGGTCTTCTTGGATATTCATCTCTTCTGTAATCATTCCTTCTTTCTGGCATTCTGATCCACTTCTCATCAAATGTTTGTGTGGAGCTTTCTTCAAATTTTTGTTGGCATTTGTATCTTCTTTGTATGAAGTTTCACCCATGCATCCAAGATGTGTTAAGTATTTTGGCACATGAGAGTTTCTTAATCTCTTCCTTAATGAGCCAACTTCTTGTTCAAGTTTCTCACAATCTTCTTCTTGTTGATATTATGGTGGCTGCAGGAGGTATTTACCTCCACGTATAAACTTGACAAGAATAGAATACTCCGGGAAGCAAGAAGAAACCATAATGAGTTGGATAATAACCCTAGAAGACATGTCGGCTCAAGAAGATAACTTGTATTAGGTTATTAGCCTCCAAGAGAAGAAGTCAACCAAAAGAAATAATATATATTGAACAGACAGATACCCAGAATGAGAAGTTGGCCCAGGCAGTTATCCAAAATTACTATAAATACAGGAGGCTAGTCCTCATTCTGGCAGGTAGTCTCAGAATTGCAGAGTAGCACTTGTGTGCACTGCAGTGCCCAGTTTTGTGCGCAGGTTTGGAGGAGAGCTTCCATTGTAGCTGTTGCAGCTAGCATATCCTGTTTGGCTTGGACTTTCTCTTGGTTAGGGTTTGGAATATTTGATCAGCTCTTGTTGGTCCACTATCCTTGGGGAAAGGAGAGATGCCCTTTCTTTGGCTATCTAGCCTAGGGTTTCCTTTCAGAGTGATTCTCTGTCAAGGTTAAGGTACTCGAAGGGTGGCTTCGGCCTATGGTTGGGTGACAATAGTGATATCGTCAATGGTAAAATGATCACATCCATTATATTCTAACAGGTTATGGGCCCACGCCTCCTTGATTTAGTCTAACCGCTAGAAGGAAACATAGTCGTAAGGATATTAAGCTCATTGAATAACTGTCGCCAGGGTTTCTAGCAGGAGCATTCACCATAGCACTGTCGCTAGGGTTACTAGCAGGTTCAGTTGTAGAAACCCTAATTATCTTGTTGAGGCACCTTAAGTGAAGGGATTGACCTAATTTCTGGATAGATCAATGTGCCCTAGCCTAGAGCATCTCCTGGTACTCTTAGCAAGCCAAGACATCAAGTTTGAGTTTTTGGTCAGATCTAGGGTTGACCAAGTCAAAGCAGCCATGAATTACTCCATGAAGTCAGAAAACAAGTTAGATGGAGCTTCTAACTTCAAAGCATGGAAAACAAGGATTGACCTCATCCTTGCTAAGAATAAAGTGTTGGATATCATGAAAGGAAAGATCGTGGAACCAGAGTTTGAAGAAGTAAAAGAGAAGGAACCACAAAACATTGCAGTTATGGAGAAGTTCAAAGATGGTGACATCAATGGCATGAGTATCATAGTGGAATCTATAAAATACCACTTGATACCCTACATCTCCCATCTTGACTCATCAAATAAGATGTATGATGCCCTAACAAACCTCTTCTCAGTCAGAAACATTGGATAAATAATGAGTCTAAAGAATGAGCTCTGTGACATGAATATGAATGATGATGATAGCATAACATCATACTTTGTGAGGATATCCTAGTTAAGAGATCAACTACAAGCCATTGAAGACATCATTTCAGAGAAGGAACTGGTAAACATAGTACTCAATGGTCTTCCCAAGACGTGGGATGCATTTTCCGCAAGCATGAACACAAGAAAGGAGTATCCTACATTTGAAGAATTTTGGACTTGTTGTGCTCAAGAAGAATCAAGGATTAGTGAAAAAGAGAAACCCCAAAAGAAGTATGATGATCAATCCTTCACAACAAGATTCAAGAATTTCAGGAACAAAAGGAAGTTTGGTTCAAGGAGGAAGACAAATCAAGAGAAATATTTTTCAGAAGTACAATGCTTCAACTGTCGAAAGTATGGTCACTACAAGAATCAATGTCCCTAGCTAAAGAAAAGGAAGGAGAAACATGAAGCATCAGTTTCCAAAGAAAAGGAACCTACAAATAAGACTAAGCAGGATGAAAGAGACTTCTTCTTCTGAAGGTAACAATACTCTTCTTAGTTCTTGTACATATCCTATTTGCATATCTTGTATATCTATCTCTTAGAAGATAATATGTTCCAAGAAGAACTATACTTATGGAAGAACAAAAAGATAAGGATTGTTATCATTATACAAGTCATACATAAAAAAAATCATGTGGAAGCTATTACAAGATAAGCCAAAATCAGAATCAATCCCGAAGAGACTTAGAAAAAGAAAAGACGGAAAGAAGTGAGCAATCAAGAGGGAATTGGAAAAATATTTGTAACACTTTGCAGAAGGAAATAAGGATGCAGATGGAAGCATGGACTCTCCTAGATGGAGGGAGCCGATTATATATTTCCAAAAGAAAAACATGAACTCATACATGAAGCAAGGATTAGGAGGGAGCTAATCCTATGATCCATTGAGGATGATGAAGTATATATCCATGGTAGAAACCATGAAAGATAGTACGTGTTCAGTTCATCCTGAGAAGAAGTCTTCTTCGAAGAGAAGCCTTAAAATATCCCTGGTTTTCCATCCACATCCGTGATCCTATAATGAAATGAAGTAGTGAAATATTTAGGGCATGGAATCTATAAGAAACTCCATGGACCCAAGAGCTAAAGAAAAACATCAAGAAGAAGATGAAGATTCCAAGAAAGAAAGAGAATCCAGAACAACTAGTCATTGTATCGAGAATCACAAGATTACCAGCCTGATATGAACTCACTAAAAGAAATCAAGCAAAGGAACTGAAAGTTGTGATGAAGAACAATGTATATGAATGAAAGAACTGTAAGATCCAGAACTAGAGGTTCTCCCAGATGGAGGGAGAAGACTATGATGATTGCTTTTTCTAGTAAACTAGACATACCTCTACATGAGTCATTATATCATCTGCAAAATCCATGGGTTGGAGTTATACATCATATGAATGCAAAGATTGTTCTCCAGAGCAATTGAACAAAGAGTGTATGAATAACAACCTCAATACTTTGAAGCATACCTGAAAGAGACCCTTGTATGCAGATGGAAGAAGATAACTTGGTGGAGAACCTCCAATGCACAGTAGAAGTGTGGTGAAGATTTTATATAACAGAGATATTATATCAAGATGTTTATTCAGAAGATCAGATCTCATGATGACAGAAGAAGTGCCACATGGATATGTTCTATTTTTCCAACAATGATATACTTTATTTATCAGAGATCCATGAAGGCTTCAGAAAAAACCAGTGTTCCAGACCGAAGTACATTTGAAATCAAACATTACATTATTTGTGATGAAGTCCAAAAAGGATAAAGTGGTTCTCCAATACATATCTCCACAATTGAGAAGATAAGCAAACATTTTTGGTAAAGCTTCTGTCCAAGATGAAAGAGTTTGTGTACTCAAGATGGAGCTCATGTAGATGATTTCCTTATTGAAAAAGAAAGAGATGACTCCTAGGTTGGGAGGGAGCACTGATGTATTATTGATCGATGGACAGTCATTTTTCAGTTCGAAAAATGGTCCAGGATAAGAAGATACTTTCCAGTTCGGAAAGTGGATTGAGAATTCTGACGAAAAGACATTTTCTAGTCCAGAAAATGGTCCATATTGTTGATGTACCATAGACAACGACTTCCCATTGTGATTAACATGGGAATTGGTCTAGGGAAGTCTCTCTTCTTGAGGGTTACACATGAATACTGGCCCGCCTCATTGGACAACGATTTCTCATTGTGGTTAACATGAGGAATGGTCCATTTTGGAGGTTGGTGCAGGACAATAATTTTCTCTTGTGATTAACATGGGAAATGGTCCAGATAGTCATTCCTTAGGGTAGATTCATTCTCTTCAGGATGCACTTTTTTTAGTGCCAAAAGAATGGCCCAGGGTGGGGAATGGTTCAGGCTCAACAATCAGGTACAGACATTCCTTAGGGCAGACTCATTCTCTCTAGGTTAGACTTTGTTTAGTGTCGAAGGAATGACCTAGGGTGGGGAATGGTCCAGGCTCAGAAAATCAGGACAATTATTCTTCCTTGCTTGAGAAGAATAGTCCAGATATCTCATCATTGATGTCTTACCTTTTTGAGAGTAGATACTCTTCTGAGATCTCACAGATGTGAGTGGAAGAATGGCCCAGATGATTCAGTTTATATCATAACATTGTTTCTGTGCAAGTTGATATCAGATGATTGTTATGAAGACTATA
>SNQJ01S0042238.1:157372-175702 GCA_010110895.2 Picea sitchensis | reverse complement strand
TGTTCCAATTGACTTGAAGACTATCAACAGTGTTGAAAATGATTATCAACTAGATGGATGATCAATGAACAGAGTTTTCCCAGAAAGAAAATGGTTCAGAACATTTATTCTTCTAGATTAGAAGAATGGTTCTTGTGTCACTCTGTGGAGTGAGAATAATGTCTGATTACTCAAATAGAGTATGGTTCCAAGAGATGATGAAGTTGATGACACTGATGGTGATGATGGTGCTCCTGATCTAGTCATGAGATAGTCTATACAACTATGTTGATGCTACCAGGTGAATGGTATGTTTGTGGTGAAGACCATTACCTGTAATACCTCCCTAGCTAGGAGGGAGTGTTGATATTATGGTAGTTGCAGGAGGTATTTACCTCCATGTGTAAACCTGACGAGAATATAATACTCTGAGAAGTAAGAAGAAACCCTAATGAGTTGGCTAATAACCCTAGAAGACATGTCGGCTCAAGAAGATAACTTGTATTAGGTTAGTATACTCTAAGAGAAGAAGTTAGCCAAAAGAAATAATATATACTGAATAGACAGATACCCAGAATGAGAAGTTGGCCCAGGCAGTTAGCCAGAATTACTATAAATATAGTAGGCCAGTCCTCATTCTAGCAGGTAGTCTCAAAATTGTAGAGCAACACTTGTGCACACTCCAATGCCCAGTTTTGTGTGCAGGTTAGGAGGAGAGCTTCCATTGCAGTTGCTGTAGCTAATAGATCATGTTTGTCTTGGAATATCTCTTGGTTAGGGTTTCGACTATCTGATCAGATCTTGTTGGTGCGCTATCCTTGGGGAAAGGAGCGCTACCCTTTCTTTGGCTATCTAGCCTAGGGTTTGCTTCCAGAGTGATTCTTTGTCAAGGTTAAGGTACTCGGAGGGTGGATTCGGCCTATGGTTGGGTGACAATAGAGATATTGTTAATGGTAAAATGAGCACATCCATTATATTCTAACACTTCTTTCTTCATCATCTAGACATTTCTTACTTTTTCTATTCTTCTTGCTTCTTCGAGTAGAGTCTTCAAGGAAATGGTTTCTTGTCTTAGTTTCTCAAAGTCTTCTAATTTTTTCTTCAATCTTTCAATTGTATTTTCACAACTACCCAATTCAATTCTTAGTTTTCTATGCGTGTTTTTGAGCTTGTTATTTTCAATCTCAAAATGAATCAATTTTTCAAAATTCTCATCTTCTTGTTGAACCATTTTTTCTTCTTCTATTTCAGAATTGTATTCTTCTTCATTGGACTCTTCTTCTTCGTTAGTATCATCTATTTAAATTTTTGGATAAGGGAAATCATGTTCAATATGTCCTACTCCTTCATAATTAAAACAAAATAACGCACCTCTAATAATTTCTTTGACATGTTAGTTGCAAATTGCTTCAACTTCTTTTTCTTTTGGCTTTGCATAAATATCTTGTATATTATCCCAAATATCCTTTGATGATGCACATGATCCCACCTTGGATTTTACTGAATCAATCAATCCATCAAGGATATTATCCATTGCCAATTTGTTTCTCCTTCTTGCTTCCTTATGAGTTGCAGTCTTTAGTTTCTTCAGAGCCTTGTATCTTGAAAAAAATGAGAACCAAACATCTTACCCAAGATCTTTCAAGTAATTTTCCATTCTATTACTCCAGTATTCAAAATTGCTTCCATCAAATGGTGGAATCCCATTTGGAATGTTGTATTTCGTTTCTTATTAGGATCTTCCTTCTAGTGGTTAAACTGTACTGAAGACAACCTTCTCTGATACCAATTATTGGAAATACTTAGAGGGGCGTGAATCAATATTTAGAGCAATTAGCATTTTTGAACTTGTTGCTGGATTACTGAGAGGGGGGTGAATCAGTAATAGAGAAATCTAATCCTTTTTAACCACAAAATGCAAGTGTTATATCAATGTAGAATTATCGCCCAATAGTTGCAGATTAATTAAACAATGAACAAATGCGAAATCATACACATACATAGTACACCAGTATTTTTACGTGGAAACCCAAAGTGGGAGAAAACCACATAATTATTTTTCTTATATGTATTTAAGAACTACATTCATTGGAAGCACCAACTTCCTTTGTTTTCCAGCTGCAACTAGAAGGAGGCTCCAACCCCCTAGTTTCTCAGGATACAAACTGAAGGAAGCTCCAACTCCCAAATTCTACTCCCAAATTCTATAGTTACAACCAAAAGGAGGCTACAACCCCCTATGTTCTCTGGCTACAACCGGAAGGTGCCCACAACCACCTGTCCTTTCCCCATCCAACCACCCTGATGTATAAGTAGAATGATGGAACCACTGTCACTCTATCACTATGAGATATATTGTCATAAACATGTACCAATCAACCTGTAATTAACCTGTACCATAAAAAAGTGCATCAACCATGCACCAAAATGTACCAAACAACCTGTAATCATCTTATACCATAAACAAGTGCATCAACTATGCACCAACCTATACCTCAACCTGTAATCATCCTGTACCATAAAAAAGTGCATCAACCATGCACCAACCTGTACCTCAACCTCAACCAAAATCACTCATCAATTTCATCATCCAAATATGATTTTTAACTTTGTAATAGACTTGGTGTATATGATCATATACCTGCAAACCTTCATTAACTTGTTGAATTCTAACTTATTCTAGAGATCAAACTTGTAGAGAATTCTTTGCATTGAATATTTGTTGTATAGATTTGAAAATGGTACACAACATACTACAGATTGTACTCTAACCAATACATTTGGTCTTACTGAATTTGGATATGTTATGAAGAAGTTATGACGTTTTTACCCAAAACACCTTAGAAAGCAACATCAAAATAATTTATCCTCCCTTGAATTTCAGCCTTCTTTACTTCACCTTCCCTCTGAAATTCAGCTTAGATATCCTTTGGTTACCTCATTCACTTGTATATATTCAATATGATCAAGTGTGATTAAAATGAGAGACCCTTTCCTCTTATTTATACTTTTATGTAGCTTCCTCAAGGGGTTACCTTCCAACCATCTTAAACCAATTTCCTTATTTTAGGGTTAGCCCACTTCTAACCACTTGTCCACTTAACTTAACCACTTTCCATAATTAGTAAGTTCTCCATTAACTTTATTATTTAAATAATTTATTTTGCATCCTCTTTGACTTATTGTACACTCATCACTTCACTTTATTATTTACCTTCTAAAATCTCTTAAACCACTTTCCTTATATTAGGGATAACCCACTTCTAACCACTTGCCCACTTAGTAATTTCTCCATTAACTTTACTATTTAAATAATTTATTTTGTATCCACTTTGACTTATAGTACACTCATCACTTCACTTTATTATTTAAATAATTTCTTCTTTGCAACCACTTTGACTACTTTGACCTTTTGGGGATTCTAGATGACTCGTGAGGGTTCTCCAACTTCACATGGCCATAACCCTGTAACCGTGAGTTATGTGATGTTCCACAAATGGCATGACATGTACCTTCCATCTAGAATAGTCTTACCTTCAAATATACCAAAACACATACCATTATCCATCAAACAAATTTGGGTCTATTACCCAAACCTTTGTGCTACCAAAATTTGCTATTGGACTTTCTTCAAGGGTTGAAATCAATGGAAACCAACCCAATAAATCAACAATATCCCCCTTTGGAATTTATGGCAACACTCTGATGCAATATTGAATTCATATCACTCATGCACCTTTATGACCATCACCCCCCCTGGAACCATGCCTCTGTGCTCTTTCTCCAATCATTTACCGTTACATCTCATAAATCTCTCCCCCTTTGTCATCAACGAAAAAGGTATTATTCCATCCGGGGTTGCTCCCCCTGACTAAACTCTTCTTGAAATTGATATCCCAACCTGAACTATCCTCTTTATGGTCCTTCCTTGTGTAAATCTAAGATATATAAGATAAGAATTCAAAATCATTCATTTTGGAGTAGAAATGGCTTTGAGTATTTGGCGAAGATACTCAAAGGCTTCCCATAGAAGATGTTTTGTAAAGATTTATGCCACTTGTTCTTTTGTGCCCACATATTCAACTCTGATGTTCTTCTCTACAACCGATTCCTATAGAAAGTAATACTTGATTGGAATGTGCTTTGTCATGGAGTGCATCACCGGGTTCTTTGAGATATTGGTGCCGCTTCTATTATCAAAATAGATTAGAATGGGTTCATCATACTCAACCTGTATATTTGTCAGAGTTTGTTTCATCCATAGAACCTGTGTACAACATGTTGTTATTGCAATATACTCTGCCTCAGTTGTAGACAAGGATATTGATGATTGTTTCTTTCTTAGCCATGATACTAAACACTCATCCAAATATAACGTTGCTCCACTGGTGCTTCATCAGGCAACAATGCAACTTGCCCAATCTTCATCTACGTAGGAAATAAGTGATAGATCCTTTCCTTTTGGATACCATAATCCAAACTCTTTTGTTTCTTTGAGATATCAAAAAATCCTCTTCACTGTTAATATATGTGATTCCTTTGGTGCTGCTTGAAATCATGCCACCTGTCCAACTGCCTGCATTACATCTGGTCTAGATGTTGTCACATATAGTAAGATTTCAATCATTGACATGTATTTCCTATGGTCTGTAGACTTTGAATCATCATCTTTTCTCAACTTGCAACTGGTTTGCATAGAAGTGATAACTGGTTTGAAATCTTCCATTCTGAACCTCTTTGGCATTTCTATGATATACTTGGTTTGAGAAATAAAAATTCCTTGGTTTCTTTGATGTATCTGAAGACCCAAAAAGAAGGATAGTTCTCTGAGTAATGACATTTCAAATTCATTTTTCATATCCTTTGTAAATTTCTAGCTTAACTTGTCATCATTGCTTCCAAAAAATAATATCATCAACATAAACTTCAATTAATAAAATACTATCTTGAGTTACCTTGATGTAGCGGTTGTTGTCTGCACTTCTTTTTATGAACTTTGCATGTTGTAGATATTTATCCAATCTAGAGTACCATGCTCTAGGGGCCTCTTTTAGACCATACAAGTCCTTCTTCAATTTACACACATAATATGCGTTCTCTGACAAATGAAATCCTTTTAGTTGTTCAATGTATACTTATTCTTCAAGTTCCCCATTTAGAAAAGATGATTTTTCGTCCATATGATACACTTTAATATTCTTGGATCAAGCATAAGCTAAAAACAATCAGATTTCTTCCATTCTGGAAACTGGGGAAAATGTCTCTTCAAAGTCGATTCCTTCAACTTGTGCATATCCTTTACATACCAATATAGATTTGTTCCTTGTAACTTGTCCATATTCATTCAATTTATTCCTGAATACCCATTTTGTGACAATCACATTCTTATTCTTTGGTCTTGGAACTGATGCATCCCCCCTGCTCTACTAGGGGTTGAGCGACCTCCTGCTCAAGGATATTCATCAAATCAGATCTTTGGGCCTCCAATAGACCCTGAAAAAATGACACACAAGTCCCTTTGATGTCACCCGCAAGTCCAAGTTACCCACATAGACGTTCTTGGGCACCTCTGGCAACACCAAAATTTATGAGTACTAGTTCATGTGCTAGAATCCTTCTTGAATATGACAATGGCTATGATCACAAGCGATATCCCTTCATGACTTCATGCTCAGAGATTTTGTAGGAAGCTTACTTATTTTTCCCCGATGTGCTCTATCGTCGAAGCGACAGAGATGACACCACGTGTCCACACAAATCAATGCCGAGGATTCTCTTCTTACCTTTTTCCAGATGCACTCTTCTGGATCGCATGTTCTAATGACATGTGTCCTCCTCAGATTGACGGTCTCAATCCACTTTTCTACTTAGACCTTAGCGACTTTGCGAATTTTTCCTTTTGCTCCACGTAATTCTTTTGAATTTATTTCCCGTGAACTCTCGGATCCACTGCCATGTATACTCATTGATATCGTCGTCTAGGATTACTTCGCGGCTGGAGGAATTCAGTAGTCCCTTCTCTTCAAACACTTTAAAACCTCTAAACTATGAAGGGATGAAAGACTTCATGGCTAACCTCCATTCAAATTTCCCATATCTGACGGTTTGGAATGATCCCGCTTCCTCCTAAATGGATCTTGCTTGTTAATTTGTGAAATCTTAAAGGGATCCTCCCTATTGAATAATTATCTCCCGCTATCTCTTCTCATCTTGTTCTTCCTTCAAACTACTAACTCCTCAGAGCATTTTCTTCGACACTTAGTCAAAAATCAACCCTATGCACACCTTGCAACATGTCCTCCTACACAATTTAGCTTCTTTGTGAGAGACTGTGCACACCTTGCAATAGTTCTTCACAATCTCATGCAAATACTCTTAAGTTACTCCTCCTGAGATTCTGAGTCAAAAGACTCTGTCAATGCACTCCTTGCGAACAATATGCACTCCTTTCATACAAAACTCCAAGTTATCTCTCTTGGACTTGTTCCTTCTCGACACTCTGAAATTCTAAGAATGAATTCTTAGATACTTAGCCAAGTATCCATTCTATGCAAACCTTGTAACAGGCTTCCTTCAACTTAACCTTTGATGGGTGACCATGCACTCCTTGCAATATTCCTTGTATGGATCAATTGTTCCTCCTGAAAAATATGACTCTAAGTGTGTTTCCACCTACACACACTTTCAAGCTATCCTTCCTGAACTTTATGATTCAAAATAGACTCTGTCGATGCACACCTTGCAAACACTTATGCACTCTTTGCAAACAAAAGTTTCATGTTATCTCTTCTGAGCTCCTGAGTCTAAATAGACTATGTTAACGCACACCTTGTAGACACTATGCACTCCTTTCACAGGCTCATGAAGAGAAACAATTGAAACTTATCTAAACTCTCATATATTTATACATTCAACCATGTAAATGCATTCATAACATAAGAACAAATAAACACAGAGAATTGCAAATTGAACAGAAAACCTACCATTCATTCAGATAGACACAACAATGGAAACACCAAACATTTGGAACAATACTTCTCTGTTATATTCATTCAAATGATATGTAAATGGACTCATACAATTCCCTTCAATAGCTCTCAACAACTCTTAACAACAACAACTACAACTCTCAATAGCCTTTAGCTACCATAATCTTCAACAGCCTCATTTGGGAAACAATACATTTATTTATATAAAATATCTCATAGAGATTTTACCTCCGACTACCTTAGTGCTATCTTATCAAATTAAAATCTATCAACTACTAAATATTTTTTACACTAAATGACCAAGATGGACAAATAATAGAAAATGCTTCAAATATGTACTACAGCCTACTACATTAAAAGAAAATACATTCCCCATTGATCTCATGCAATGGTTCAACTTCCAAACATTTAAGATCATCTTTAATTACAATCTTTCCAAGATATTACATGATATTCCCTCTTAAATTCAAAGTCACTTCAAAAATGCACGCTCTGGTGTTGAGTTGTCCTCCACTCGCACTTTGTTGATGATGCTCATGCATCATACTCCTCTAGACAAAAATTCATGTACTTCTATCCATGAGCTCCTGTATTGATCTTCCATGCTTCTAGATATATGCTTCATTTACCCAACTGACATCTTCTATTGGGTGTCCTTTCCACTTTACCAAATACTCAAAATAAGTCTTTCTTCTGGTCTTCTTACCATTTCTTTGAACTATGATCTTCTCCATCTGCGACTTTTTTTCTACAAGATCTGCTTCTCCCACTGGATCTATTTATGATATTCTAATCCTCTTATGTCATTTTCCCTATAAGGATACAAGTATAAAATGTTGAATATGGGTGATATACCCACATCTTCTGGCAGCTTTATCTCATAATCATTTTTATCAAATTTCCTTAGGATATTGCATGGTCCTATCTTCATCATTTTCAGTTTGTTATATGTTCCCCTTGGAAACCTTTCCTTCCTAAGATGTGCTAGAAATTGATATCCCACTTATAATTGAATTTTTATCCTATTCTGATCAACTCTGTGTTTATATTCTCTACTGTTTTTCTGCAACTGCTCTTTGATCTAATTATGGAGCTTCTGCATTTCTACAACAAAGTCTTCTTCTCTAATGCTTTTGAATTCATTCTTCTCCAGATATCTCAAATCTAACACTCCTCTTGGATTCATTCCATTAACTATCTGGAATGGAATCTTCTCTGTACTTTTGTTTACTGAGTCATTGTATGCAAACTCTTCTTGTGATAGAATTTTATCCCACTGACTATGATGTTTAGTGACCAAACTCCTAAACATATTTCCTAAAATATGATTCACCACCTCAGTTCGTCCATTCGTTTGAGGGTGATATGAAGAACCAAGAGATATTTTTGTCCCCAACTTCTTCCACAATGTTCTCTATAAATGACCAACAAATTTATTTTCTCTATCTAAGTCAATACTCTTGGGCAACCCATGAAGTCTCACAACTTCCTTAAAAAACAAATTTGCAATGTGTGTTGCATCATTATTTTTCTGGCATGGGATAAAGTGTGCCATCTTTGAGAATATATCAACTACCACAAATATGGAATAACTTCCTCTTTGTGTCCTTGGAAATCCCAACACAAAATCCGTGCGTATTGCATCCCAAGGACTATCTGGAATAGGAAATGGATGATACAACCCAGTGTTATGTCTCTTCCCTTTTGCATGCTAGAAAATATTACATTTGTCCACAAATTTATTCACCTCTGATCTCATACCTAGCCAATAGTATGAGTTTTTCAACTGTGCAAATGTCTTTTCATGGCCGAAATGTCCTGCTATACCTCCACTATGTTTTTCTTTCAACAAATTTTCTCTCATCGATCATTTTGGTATGCACAACTGGATACCTTTAAAAAAAAATCCATCCTGAATTAGATACTTTGTCCAATGACTTATGTCTCTAAGCATAGGATTTTCACATGCTTTCATATGCCTCTCTAAGATATGGATCATCACAGTACATTTCTTTAAGGTGTTCAAACCCTAAGGTTTTCACTTGGAATTCTTGTAGAATTAGAGATCTCCTGCTCAATGCATCAACAACTTTGTTAGCATTTACAGAAATATGTTTAATGAAAAAATTGAAATTATTCATAAACTCTATCCACTTAGCATGTCTTTGATTTAACTTCTTATGTCTGGTTATGAATTGTAAAGCTTGATTATCGCTATACAAAACAAACTCTTTTGGAACAAGGTAGTGCCTCCATTTATTTAAGGCTTGAATTACTGCATAAAATTATTTATCATATGTGGATTACTTTCTCTTAGTATCATTTAGATTCTCAACAAAATATGCAATAGGCCTATTATCTTGGCTCAAGACTACTCCAATTTCAACTCCACTAGCATCACATTGCACTTGAAATGCCTTCTCAAAATTTGGTAAGACCAGAATCCGTTGTTCCATTATATTCCCCTTTAATATCCTTAAGCCTTTCTCAGCTTCTTCTGTCCACTTAAAATACTTGTGTCTCTTTTTCACTATATCTAATACTGGTGCACAAATTCCACTGAAAATTTCTAATGAACTTTCGATAGAAACTTGCTAATCCATGGAAGCTTCTCACCTTGAATATTCTCCTTGGTGATGACCATTCTTGGATTTCTTTCACCTTCTCTGGATCCATATTTAATTCATTTTAAGAGATCAAAAAACCAAAGTAAATGAGTTATGTCTTCATAAAACAAGACTTCTTCAAATTTATCAACAGATTATCCTGCTGCAATATTCTCATTACTAACATTAAGTGCCTCAAATGGTCTTCTTCAGTTTTACTGAAGACTAGTATATCATTCAGATATACAATCACAAACTTACCAATAAAATACTTCAATACCTCATTCATCAATCTCATAAAATTACTCAAGGCATTTTTTAATCCAAATGGCATAAAAATACACTCATACAACCCCTCATTTGTCTTGAAGGTTGTGTTCCACTCATCACCTTCTCTCATCTGTATATGGTGATATCCACTTTTTAAGTCTATTTTTGAAAAATATCTTTCTCCTCTCAAAAAATTCATTAAGTTGTCCATTATTGGCAAAGGAAATATATACCTAATGGTGATTTTGTTTATGGATCTTGAGTCTGTACACATTCCCCATCCTCCATCATTTTTTGGACTCAACATAGTTGGTACTGCACATGGACTCAAGATTTATCTGAATAAACCCTTGTCCATCAAATCTTGGACTTGTCTCTTTACCTTTTATTTCTCTTGAGGTTTCAATATGTACGTTGCTTTGTTCTGAAAACTCGCTCCTGGTATTAGATCAATGTGATGGTTGATACTCCTGATGGGTGGCAATGAGCTAGGTAACTCATCCACTACTATGTCAGCAAAATTCTCCAACAACTCCTGAATTTCTTCAGGTAGATCATCCATAGAAGTACTTGTAAGGATAACTCTTGGCTTCCTCACCATAGAAAACTACATCTCCTATAACTTTTTTAGTTCACTGAGGAGTTCCTTCCCACTCATGAGAAGTAAGTTTGTGTGGCTTCTTCCTTCACTTTCTTATCCTTTATTCGTAGTAGCATGTGTGTCCTACCATTATTCTCCAATGTATAAGTATTTTTTCACCCATCATGAATGACATTTCTATCAAACTGCCATGGTCTCCCCAACACAATATGACATACATCCATGGGAATCACATCCCTCAAAATCTCATCTCTATATACTCCTATCTTAAATTCAACTACGCATTGTTTTGTTACCATTACCTTGTTGATTAAGGTTGGTTGTCATTGATGTCAACCCTTGAAGAAATCCTCGCAGCACAAAGGTCTGGGTAATGGACCCAATATTGTTTGATGTAAATATGACTCATTATTGTCTTGTCATGGTTGATAAGAAGTAAAGATGGATGAACTCCAAAGTTATCCCCTTATGGTGAAATCCCTCATGGAATGACGCTTTGCGGAGTAAGAGAACGCATGATTAATTATGGAATAATGAGAAGAAGGACAATGAATTTGTCAGGTAAAGTATCCTAGATGGATATTTCTTGTCATTCCATTTTCAGTGGTATGTGGAACGTCACATAACTCCTCATGGTTAGAGAGTTATGGCCATGAGAAGTTGGAGACCCTAGGTTTGGGTAATGGACCCAAGTTTGTTTGATGGATAATAGTATGAGTTATGATATAATTTTAGATAATACTATTCTATATGGATAGTACATGTCATTCCATTTCTGGTGGTATGTGGAACTTCACATAACTCCTCACAGTTTGAGAGTTATGGCCTTATGAAGTTGGAGGACCCTCATATGTCATCTAAATGCCCACAAAGGTCAAAGTAGTCAAAGTGGTTTAATAGATTTTAAAAGGTAAATAATAAAGTGAAGTAATGAGTGTATTATAATTCAAAGTGAATACAAAATAAATTATTTCAATAATAAATTTAATGAAGAAATTAGAAGAGGGTTAACCCTAAAATAAGGAAAGTGGGGCCAAGTGACCTAGATGATGTTTTTAAGGAAGCTACTTGGAGAGTATAAATAAGAGGTAAGGATCTCTCATTTTAATCACACTTGAGAATATTGAATATATATAGGTGTGTGAGGTAACCAATGATATCTAAGCCTAAATTCTAAGGGAAGGTGAAGAAAAGAAGGCCGAAATGCAAGGAAGGATAAATTCTTTTGATGGTGCTTTCTAAGGTATGTTATGTTGGAAGGGTTACAGTTAAGAGTATTCTTGTCATTGATGGAAAGATCAGAGTATTCTTGTCATCTATGGCTTCGATGGAAAAACAGGGACAATGGAAGTTCAAAAGAGAAAAGTGTAGAAGTATACGCAGAGTGCAAGAGTGTGCTTGTTCTTCCTTGTCTTGTTTTGAAGGCAAACAGGCAGGAAAGGAAGATTAGCAGCAATGATCGAATGGAAAGCTCAAAGTGTTGATCCGACTCTATTTCAGAGGTTCAAATATTGGGACTTGAAGGCTCAATACCCTTCATCATAAGAAGGAGAAATCGTGAAGTGGCGAAATCGTGAAATGCCAAAATCGCGAAGTGGTGAAATCGCGAAGTGGCAAATCATGAAGTAGAAAAATCGCAAAATGCCAAAATCGCGAAGTGGAAAATTGCAAAGTACCAAAATCGTGAAATGCAAAATGGTGAGGTGATACAAGCCATCAGATCAAGGTTTGATGTGAACCATTGATCAGGCATGACGAAGGAACAAAAATGCCAAAATTGCTATATGATCTGAGTCGTCAAATCAAGGTTTGATATGAACCGTTGATCTCAACTCCATCTCGGAGCTCACCTATCATAACTTGGATTCAACGAAGCATGGTGTGGAAAATCATGAGATGCGAGATAATGATAAGATTAGGACCATAAAATCACCAAGAATGTGGACCATCGATCTGAGCTCCATCTCGGAGCTTCGCTTATCACGACTTGGAGCGACGAGAACCTCCATCTAAGAAACCACAAGATGTGAATTCACGATGAGATATGGACTGTCAACATGCCAAAGAATGTGGACCATCGACTTGAGCTCCATCTCAGAGTTTTTCCTATCGCGAATTTGAGCGATGAAATCCCCCATCCTAGAAATAGCGAGATGCAAATTCTCGATGAAATCTAGACCGTCGTATCTATCGAGATTTGGACCATTGATCAGGATCAATGAATATCATGAGTTTGCAGTTCCTTTTAGCGCAGGCTATGGTCATCGCGTGTGGTCATATAAAGGAAAGAGATAGCACAGAAAATCTCTGTTTCGGAGTTTCAGAGCTCGCAACATGGAGACTCAAGATGTCTCATCGACGAATCCCCGATTTGCGAAAGTGCAAAATGAATGCATAACGACAGAGTTAATCCAACGGTGCTGGTAAATTTGATCACAATTAGAGGGCTATTGTTTCACAACACAGTGAGACTTCTAGAAATTAGTGATGATTTCTACCAGAGGACTCAAAGAGACCTCTATGTGATCACCAGAGGAGCTGAAGGCTCTCCAAGATTCTTCCAATGAATGAAGACAATTCTTAGAGGGATTGATAGATGGATGAGCGTTGAAGTATGTAACTGAAATAGAGAGGGGGATCTCGACTTTAATAGAGAAGATGAAGAGTCTCAACTACCAGAGAGGCTGAGGAATCTCAACAGAACTCCCAGTGATGCTGGACACATGGTATGAACCACTAGAGAAGCTAAAGAGTTGTGATGATCAGGCAGATCACTCGAGAGGTGGAGGATATCAGCGTGGTGTGAGAATGTAGAGGATTGCATGCATTACATGCACTAGTATCACAAAAGATATAAGTACACCACAGAGAGATGGGTTGCGGGGGATGTTGGAGTTGTTGTGGTTGTTGTGCAGGAGAATTGTAGTGTGTGCAAGGAGGCAGAGCGCATGAGAAGAAACGCACAGTAGAGGAATGTTGCATTGAAGGGATATGGCACAGAAAGCATAAAAGGCAGAAGAACAGAAAGTGAAAGGGGTGTGCAGAAGACATTGATGCAGACAGGGCAGAGTAGTGTAATAGAACAACGACAAGGCTGGTAAGCCACTCAATAACCTTATATTGCTATAATAAGTTTTAGTAACAAGGAATTTATATTCCAGGGTGGTTGGGAGGTGCTAGGGAGGACTGTTGTCCTCAGAGGTTCAAGTGGGTGTTTGAACACAGGGAGTTGTAGCTTCCATATGGTTGTAGCCAAAGAAACCAGGGAGTTGGTGCTTCCTTCTAGTTGGTGCTAGAGAATCCAGGGAGTAGGTGCTTCCTTCTAGTGGGTGCTAGAGAAAATAGAGAGTTGGTGCTCTCAAGGAGTTGTAGCTTGCAAAAACAGAGGTTGTAGCCTCACAATGAGTTGGTGCTCATATGTATGATAATGTAAAGAATGTAGATAATACTTATCATATAAAGAAAAAGAGGTTTTTAACTTGTATGGGTTTCCTCTGGAAATATTTGTCTCTACGTTTCTCATAGATGTGACTGATGCTGAAATGTGCCTTTGCTTATTTCCTTGCAATAAGGATCCTCTGTTCAATGGAAAAAAAATTGCCTTTTGGAAAGTTCGAATGAGAACCTACATAATGGCTTTAGGTGCAGATGTCTGGGATGTGGTAGATATTGGTTATGTAAAGCCAGTTGTACTAGCTAGTAAGGATGACAAGCTAGAATTTAGCTTCAACGCTAAGGCTATGAATGCTATCCTGAGTGGGCTTGCAGAAGAAAAATTTGTAAAAGTTATGCACCTAGGAACTGCCAAAGAAATGCGGGACAAACTCATTAGCAGTTATCAAGGTAATGAGAAAGTAAAGGACGCCAAGATTTAAACCTATAGAACATAGTTTGAACAGCTGAAGATGAAGGAAGAGGAAATAGTTGGAAAATACTTTCTGAGAGTAGAAGCAATGGTAAATGCAATGAAATCACTTGGTGAAAAATTTGAGGAACCTTCTTTAGTTCAGAAAATCTTGAGATCTCTCCCAGATAGATTCAACCCAAAAGTCTCTTCCATAGAAGAACTTAATGATCTAAAAACCTTGGAGTTTGATCAACTTCTAGGAACATTGACTGCATATGAAATGAGAATAGTTAAATATAAACCCACCTCCAGAGAAGCATCATTCAAAGCTGACAAGAATGAGGATTCTGAGCCAGATGAAATTGAAGCAAAATTTGTGAAGAGACTCAAGAAGGGATCAGGAAAATACAGAGGTAAACTTCCTTTCAAATGTTTCAACTGTGGTAGGATAGGTCATTTTGCAAATAAATGTCCCCACAAAAGAAAGGATCATACATATGATGATAAGGAGAAGAATAAACACAGAAGTTTCTTTAAAGAGAATAACTTTAAGAAGAAAAGTCTCTGCGTAAACAATGATGATGATCCTTCAGATGATGAAGACAATGACTCCTCTATTGAAAATAAATTAAATGACTTCATGCTCATGGCTAAAGAGGACTATGATAATAACAACACAGGAAGTGATGTTAATGAAGAAGAATCCATGGTTGACATGGAAGGAGAATTGATCAGTGCACTAGAAGAGATTGACATACTAAGAATTAAAAACAGTAAGCAAAGACAATTGCTGATACAATTCGAGAAAGACATTAAAGGACCTGATGAGAAACTTGTCCTATTAAAAGTGGAATTAGAGGAGGCAAAGAAAATCAAAGATATTCTAAAAGGATAGTTATCAGAAAAGAAGGCTAGATGTGAAGCATTAGAACAAGAAGTAGTGAAAACTAGGAAAGAGATGGAGAAATTTCAAGCTTTGTACAATCAGAATCTATCAAGTATCAAAGCCTCAGAAGGATTAACCACCATTCTAAATCAGCAAAGAAATCCAAAGCTGAAACATGTTCTGGGTTATGAAGAGGGATCAAGTAGTGGTAAGCCAAGAAATGAAGAACCCATCAAGTTTGTCAAAAGTACAACAAATGACAACAACAAACCTGCAGAAACAAAGGAAGACTTTCAGTCACCCAGGACGAGTAAAGAAAAAGGTGCCAGGACTGATTCTGTAGGACAAAAACCCAATGCACTCTCTACTGAAAGATGTCATCAGCATGGAAGAAATCAAATTGCTTAGAAAATACAA
The DNA here is from genome assembly GCA_010110895.2 of Picea sitchensis. Taxonomy (NCBI): domain Eukaryota; kingdom Viridiplantae; phylum Streptophyta; class Pinopsida; order Pinales; family Pinaceae; genus Picea; species Picea sitchensis. The sequence goes on along the minus strand of SNQJ01S0042238.1, from coordinate 160,107 downwards.
CCCTTTTCCAGGTACAAAGAATTTTTCTATGGCTATTGTTTCTACTGTTCTAATTTTGGTCACAAAGATGTAAATTGTTCCTTCAGACTTAGACATGTACAATTAAAATTTCGAAGGAATAAATGCTTCCAACAACAAAGAATGATACAGCCAAGCAACAATCCATCACAGACTACAAATTGCCAAATTAAGTCTAGGGACATCCAACTAAGGAGGCCAAGAAATAATCAACAGTCAATGAATAGACAACACTGCAACAATAAGTTTGACCTGTTGAACAATGAGATTGAATGCTATACCTATCATAACTTTGGACATAAATATATCGACTGTCGATTAAGGAACTATGAACCAGATTTGAAATCCCCTCTGAAAATGTCAAGCTTTGGAAGAAGAAGAAGGAAATTGACAAGTGTGGATTAGTGTTGTCCACTCAAAGAAAAATGAACCCTTGGTATATAGACAGTGGATGCTCCAAATACATGATGGGAGACAAAGGCAAGTTTCTATCTCTAAGTGAAAGCAAATCAGGAAACGTAACTTTTGGAAATGATGCTCCAGGAAAAATAAAGGGCAAAGGGATGGTGAGCTTAAGTAATGGAAAAGGAAAATCCCAAGATGTTCTACTTGTATATGGGATGAAACATAATCTGCTTAGTGTAAGTCAAATGTGTGATAGAGGATGTGAAGTGGTGTTCACGTCCAAGGACTACAAGATAAAATCTGTAACCTTAGGACAAGTGGTGGCCAAAGTCACAAGAACAGTAAATAATGTATATGTGATGAAAGAAAATGAAGAAGAATGTCATCTAAGGAGACATGATGAAAGATGGTTATGGCATAGAAGACTTGGACATCTAAACTTTGACCACTTAATCAAAATAAAAAAACTCAAGGCAGTAAAAGATCTCCCAAGGATATCAAAGCCCCAAGATTCAATGTGTAAACCCTGCCAAGTAGGGAAACAAAACAGGACACAGTTCAATTCCAAGAGATTTACTTCAACAGAGAAACCACTCCAACTAGTTCATATGGATTTATGTGGACCATCAAGACAGGAAGGCACAAGGAAATAAAACTACTTCATGTTGATTATCGATGATTACTCTAGACTTACTTGGGTTGCATTTCTCAAAGAAAAAGTTGAAGCATTTGAGAAGTTTAAAATATTTAAGGCTCTAACAAAGACTCAAACAGACAAGAGATTAAAGGCAGTAAGATCAGATCGGGGAGGAGAGTTTATGTCAAAAGACTTCAAGGAATTCTACGATGAGCATGGGATCAAGAGAGAATACACAATCCCAAGAACTCCACAACAAAATGGAGTTGTTGAGAGGCAAAACAAAACAGTACAGGAAATGGCCAAGTCAATGATGAATGAGAAGAACATTGGCCAAACCTACTGGGTAGAAGCCATACACACAACAATCCATGTTCTTAACAAAGCTCACCTGAGACCACAAAGTGACAAGACACCTTATGAACTGTGGTTTGGAAGACCTGCCTCAATCAAACACTTCAAAGTCTTTAGGAGTAAATGCTACATAAAGAATAATGATGAGAACCTCGAAAAATATGATGACAGGGCTGATGAAGGCATCTTCTTAGGGTATGCTACAAACAATAAAGGATATAGATGCTATAATAAGAGGCTGCATAGAATGGTTGACTGTATTGATGTAAAAATTGATGAAGGAACCCCAGCAAGAGAGGTGTGTAATAATGAGTCTCCTACAGAAGAGATAGCTAAAGCTGAAGAGGAACAGGTCCAAGAATCAGAAAATGAAGACTCTGAATCAAATGAAGATTCAAACACTCAGACAGACTCAAATCAGCAGTCAGCTACAAATTCCTCCTCCAGAATCATTCAAAAGAATCATCCTACAAGTTAGATAATTGGGGAAAAAGACAAAGGTGTCCAAACCAGGAGAAAGCTAATAAAAAACACTGAACAATCTCATATAGCCTTCATATCCATGCTGGAACCCAAGAATTTTAATGAAGCCAGCAAAGATGACCACTGGGTTAAAGCAATGAATGACGAACTTGATCAGATTGAGAAGAACAATATGTGGGAGATGGTTCAAAGACCTGAAGGTAAAAATGTCATTGGCTCTAAATGGATCTTTAAGAATAATTTGAATGAGAAAGGACAAGTTGTTAGGAACAAAGCAAGGTTAGTCTGTAAAGGATATGCTCAGATAGAAGGACTAGATTATGATGAAACATTTGTGCCGGTAGCAAGATTAGAAGCTATCAGAATGTTTCTTGCCTATGTTTGTCATAAAAGGTTTAAAGTCTATCAAATGGATGTCAAGTCCGCTTTTCTAAATGAAGATTTAAGTGAAGAAGTCTATATGGAACAACCAGAGGGTTTTGAACCGTCTAATAACCCTAAGTTAGTATGCAAGCTGAAGAAAGATTTATATGGGTTAAAATAATCCCCTCGACCCTAGTACCACAGACTGGATACATATCTCAAAGACAAAGGGTTCAAGAGAGGAACAACTGAGAACAATGTGTATATTAAAACAGAGGATAATAATTTTCTCATCGTATTGGTCTATGTAGATGACATCATCTTTGGATGTAATAAGGATTCGTTGGTACAATGGTTTGCTTCTACCATGGAGTATGAATTTGAAATGTCTATGATAGGAGAACTGTCATTTTTTCTTGGTCTACAAATTACTCATAGGTCTGAAGGGATGTTCATTTCTCAAGAGAAATATCTA
>SNQJ01S0042238.1:140250-157362 GCA_010110895.2 Picea sitchensis | reverse complement strand
ATAGAATACCACAGTTTGATGGACAAAAGTATGTTTTTTGGAGCATAAGGATGAGGACATATATATAGGCACATGGATTTCAAGTTTGGAAATCAATTGTAGGTGGATACAAAGAACCAACAGTTCCACCAACAAATGAAAAAGAAGTAAAACTCGGTGAGAATAATTCCAAAGCCACAAATTAACTTTTGAATGGTCTCAGTGATATGATATTCACCAAAGTTGCACACTGTAAATCAGCTAAAGAGATTTGGGACCAACTTCAAAATATTTATGAAGGAGATACAAAAGTCAAAGAAGCAAAGCTTCAGAATTATAAAGGTCAGTTCGAACAACTAAAAATGAAGGAATATTGTAACGATCCCCCCCGGTCAAACTCAGGGTGGGGTACGCCACTCCAAAGAAACCACTCATACTCTGACACCAGTCTGTAACATTCCCAAACATCAGGCCAAGCCATGCTACTCTAGGGAACACTTTCGTTCCCATACTGTGGAACATACAGTAGCATACCCAATAGTCAACTAAGCAATGCCACATAAATGTACTGTTTAAACTGCATGCAACTAAAACATATAAATACAGCACGCTCATGAAAGATTTACATATAAACATAAAAAAACAATTACTTTCGATAACATACGAATTTTATATTGAAATAACAATAACTACCGATATGCATCATTTACAGGAAATTACCCATAAGCACACAAGAAATCATAATCACATATATGATAAAATCATAACATAGGCATGTAAATAACAAAACAACATATCAATTTATCATACAATTGGTACTTATCTTAGAATGATTGTCACCAACTGCTTACAGAATGTCCATGAACCTCCCAGCCATAGACTACATTTTTCATCACTCTCAATAGTGAGTCACCCTCGAGCTAGGACTGAACTCCACCCAGGGTAAAGGGTTCCTATCCAGGCTAAGGCTCATGGACAATAGGAAATACTTTGTCTTAGGTCATCACTCAACTAACAACCTACAACCTCTCATTCCCCACATGCCTATCCCACCCAAGGAAGTGTGCCCCTTCTCTTCTTAACAGTCCCTGGGCTGCCCCACTTCCCTTCCAGGGCTTCAACAACAAGCTAGACCAGAAGTCTCAGAGTTCTGTAGTTGCAGTTTAGCACCTTTGGGAATCAATCCCCAACAATTGTCTCGCTCAGAGAATTGCTCACGGGCCTGACAATCTGCTTCTTCAATCCCGCTCCAAGCTAACCAGGTACACCAACCAAAAAGGGTGTGGAAAAAGACTTTGGAAAGGTGAAATGGTTGTCTCAAGGATAACAGAATGTATGAATGAAATGGTCATGGAATCATTGACTGGATAACTGAGTGTGTACAGGAATCACTGTGAACTCTTCGTGAAAAGTGATGGTGAGAATGATGGTCGTCCCCCTGTTCATAAGGTATTTGTGAGAAATATCCCAATGAGCTAAGTTCCCCCACAATATGAATGCATGTCCCCAACTTGACACTTGTCATATCAGAAGTTACTTTTGTCCACATGTCCCCAACTTTAGAACTTAGGATAAAATAATTATCCATACTTTATGTTTTAGGAAATATTAATATAATATTACCTTGACTTTTGGCCCTCCCTTTCCCTAACTAGTGAATTTCAGTCTCCCATCTCTTTTATCGTGGTCAGTCTGTGCGCAGTGATGTATTTTATATTAATCATGAGTCATGTACAAAGTAGGCACATTGGCCCTTGACATCTAGGTGTTCCGGCCTAATACCAAAACATAATCATTTCGGCTTATAATACTGTCTCACCAGCCTATAATGCATAGCATATATATAAAGGTTCACTGACCTTAATATTGCATGCACTTTAGTTACTACGCGCGGTGTCCACTATCCTCAAGGTTGTGCACACTTTAGTTATTGCGTGCGGTATCTTGTGATGTGCATATTGCATCATTTTACTGCGCAGTTCATGCGTGCACTATGCCACATGATGTGCATTATCAAATGAGGTCAAAACATATCACCAACTTATGTATATTTATATTACATTTACAATTGGGTTCGGTCGAGGGATATTACAATCCCCTCCCCTTATTTATGCACTATCCTCAGTGCATCACACAACCATATATATCAGATTTTTCAAAAATCTTCAAAACGATGCGGGTATTTTGTCTGCATTGCATATTCATGCTCCCAAGTAGCATCCTCAAGACCGTACCAGGTCCATTGAACCTCTACAATCCCTATGGCTCAGTTCCAGAGCTGTTTGACTTTCTGGTCCAAAATGCGCACCAGATGCACTTGAAAAGTGACTTCTTTCTCCACCTGAAACACATTCCAATCAATAACATGATTAGCATCGGGTATATATTTCTTTAGCAATGATACATGGAAGACATTATGAATAGACATAGATTCAGGCAATGCAATCATATAAGCAACTGGACCAATCCTCTCTAGGATTTCAAATGGTCCACAAAATTTGGCTGCTAACTTGGCGCAGCTTCCCAGCTTCAGGGAACTCCTGTTAGCTTTCACTTTCAGGAAAACATGATCACCCACTTTGAATTATCTATGGATTATGCTTTTATCAACATAAATTTTCTGTCTGTCTTGGGAATCTTTCAAATTCTACTTAATTTTTAACATTTGGTCCTCCATTTCCTTGAGAAACTCTGGCCTGACTACTGTTCTATCAGCTAGGTTATCCCATCTTAGTGGAGTATTGCACCTTCTACTGTAAAGTGCTTCAAATGGTCTCATCATCAATGATGATTGATACCCATTGTTGTAAGCGAATTATACTAAATGTAGGTAGTCTTCCCATTAGGATGGTTTATCCATCACATACATTCTCAACATATCTTCTATCACTCTATTCACCCTCTCTGTCTATCCATCAGACTCAGGATGGTAAGATATACTAAAGTTCAGATTCATTTTGAATCCTTTGAACAATCCTTTCCAGAAATTCGAGGTGAATTTTGGGTCTCTGTCAGACACAATCGTTTTAGGAATTCTGTGCAATCGTGCCACTTCCTTCATGAAAATATCAGCGACATCTAGTACCTTGTGAGTAGTTTTTAGTGGAATAAATGGGCAACTTTTGTAATATTTTCCACCACCACCATAATTGAATCATGTAGCTTGTCTGTTCTAGGCAATCGTGTAATAAAATCCATTGTCACCATTTCCCACTTCTATTTAGGAATGGGAAAAGGTTGCAACAATATTGTTGGGTGCCTATGTTCTTCTTTAACTTTCTGGCATTCCATACATCTTGCGATGTATTCTACTATTTCTCTCTTCATACCTGGCCAAAAGTATTGGCTATTGACCACTGCTACATTTTTTTGATATCCAGGGTGCCCTACATAAGGAACATTATGCATCTCATGCAAAATTATATGTTTCAAGTCCTGGACATTTGGTACGAAAATTTTGTTCTTGTGCAACAATATTCCATCTACTCCCAACTTATAAATATCCATCTTCTGAAGTATCTTTCCCTGTTGTAGCATTGATACCAATTCTCTGTACTGCAGATCTATATTTGCAGCCTCCAGAATTTTTCTTTTAACATTATTCTGATACATGTTGATGGTTGTAGCACGTAGTTCATGCACCCTCTTGTTGAGTGCATCATGCACTTTATTTTCTTTCCCTTGGATATGCTTTATATCAAAGTTATATTCGCTTAGAAATTATAACCATCTTCTTTGCCTAGCATTTATATTTGGCTGATCAAATAAATATTGCAGACCATTGTGGTCTGTTCTTAGCTCAAACCTCTTTCCCATGAGGTAGTGTCTCCATTTCCTCAGGCCATGTACTATGGCTGCCAACTCCAAATCATGAGTGGCATAGTTTCTTTCATTCTCTTTCAACTTCCTTGATTCATAACGTATCACTAATCCATTTTGACTGAGGACTCCACCAAGTCCTTCATTACATGCATCTTTGCATACAATGAAATCTTCATTTGGGTCTGCAATCCTTAGTATTGGAGCACTTGCCAATAATTGTTTCAAATGTTGGAAATTCCTTTCACAATCCGACGTCCACTGAAACTTCATACCCTTTCCTTGCAAGGAAGTGATTGGGTGTGCTATCTTTGAGAATCCTCCAATGAATCTCTTGTAGTAACTTGTAAGGCCCATGAATGATCTAACCTCTGTCACATTCTTTGGTACTAACCATTCTCTAATGGATTCTATCTTCTTAGGGTCCACTGCTATCCCATCTTTTGAGATGATATGCCCCAAATAATGAATTTGTTTCTGATAAAATGAGCACTTTCTCAATTTGGAATACAACTGATGTTCCCTTAATACTTGCAACACCACCCTCAAATGATGTTCATGCTCTTCCTCTAACTTGGAATATATAAGAATGTCATCCAAAAAGACAATGACAAACTTGTCCAAATACTCTTCTGAAAACACCATTCATTAAGCACATGAAAACAGATGGTACATTTGACAACCCAAATGGTACCACTGTGAACTCATAAAGACCATACCTTGTCCTGAAGGCGGTCTTGTTAATATATTCTTCTTTAATTCTTACCTGATGATATCCTGATCTGATATCTATCTTTGAAAATATCTTTGCATCCTTCAATTGATCAAAGAGGTCATCAATCCTTGGTAGAGGATACTTCTTCTTAACAGTCACTTTATTCAACTGTCTGAAGTCAATGCACAATCTTAGCATTCCATATTTCTTTTTCACAAACAAGACTAGGAAAACCCAAGGTGATACACTTGGGTGTATATACCCCTTTTTCAAAAGTTCTTTAAGATGCATTTGCAACTCCTTCAACTCTAGTGTACTCATTCTATAAGGATTCTTTGATACTGGCACTGCTCCAGGCATCAAATCTATAGAGAAATCAATGTCTCTCCTTGGGGGTAGTCCTGGTACTTCCTTGAATACATCTTCAAACTCTTTCAGGACTGCACAATCCTCCAAATTTGGCACCTTTTCTTTAGGTGTCTCCTCCATATGATTTGCAAAAATTTGACATCATCTTCTATAACATTTCTTCAGTTGCAATGCTGAAATTTCTCTAACAGTTACTGCCCTGGAAATTCCCTACACTTTTCTTTGGTTCCCTTCATCCAAACAAGTGAATGCTTTGATATGGAAATCCAATAGATCATGATGTGGGTCCAACCAATCCATACCAATTAAACAGTAATAGGAACCTAAATGTAATATGTTCAAATCTGCCTTAGAATTCAGTCCATTCATGTCTATGAGGCATGACTTAACCATCTCATTAACTTTTCTTCTGGCTCCTGTAGCCAGTTGCATGAACCAGGATTTCCCATGCTCGCTTCTTGGCAATTGCAAACTTTCCACCATCTTAGGGTCTATATAACTATGACTAGCTCCTGAATCAATTAAAATAGCAAGGGTTTGGTTGTTGATCCTACCTTCCACTTTAATCATGTGGGACTGATACTCTGCTTTCTTATTGTCCATGGTTGCATAAATCCTTGGCACATATCTTCCCATGTCCTCTACTATCTCAGATCATTGTAAATTGTGAACATCCCTACCTTTTTCACCTCTTTGAGGACAATCTCTTAACCTATGGTCTCCTTTACAACCCCAACATTGTATAGGTGGTTGTCTTGGCCCTTGACTCCATGTGTCAATCACTCTGGTTTCCTTATGCGTTTGCTGCAATTCTGGATTATTTCTGAAGAATGGTGGCTTAGCTCCATTCTTCCTCTGATCCATCTTGAATTTCTTATTGTCTTCCCAATCCTTTTGGAAAGTTGGCCTTTCTTTTAGCTGGTAATATAATCATTTAGCTCTCCTTATGGTCTCTTTTAATGTCTTTGGATCATCATACTGTATTTTTTCACTGATGAACGATGGAAATCCACTTAAATACCTTTGAATATCGATTGTCTCATCCTTAATGAAAGAGACATACTTCAACAGTTCCAAAAACCTTCTCTCATATTCATCTATGGTCGTACTTCCAAGCTTGAGTTCAAAGAACTCTTTCATTTTCTTGTCATAGTATCTCTTAGTCAAGTACTTCTTCTCAAAATACTTCTTGAATTCCCTCCAGGTAACACTTTTCTCTACAATGTGTTGTACTTGCAGAAGTTGATCCTACCACATGGAGGCCTTTCCTTTGAGTTGATAGATAGTGATTCTACCTTTAGCATGAGATGAATAATTATGCAATTGAAAATGCTTCCTCATGCCTACCAACCATGTTTCGACATCTTCATCCTTCTTGTGCTCACCATCAAATGTAGGAGGTTTGATTTTGTTCATTTCTCCTCGCGGCTCATCCACCCTAGATCTCTTATACCTTTTGATAGGGGATAGACTTGAGTTGTTGCCTTCTCTCTTATGGAAATGCCTTTGGGGATGATGGTGATGTCTACTAACACTTTTTACTTTTCCTTTCTCCTCTGAAGATTTGTGACTCTCAGAATTACTTGAGTCACTCTCCTTAACCAGTTTCTTCTCTATTCTATTCAAACCTTCCAATAGCTTCACGTTGAATTCATCCTGCTACTCTTTGTCTTTCATAAGCCTTCATTGTCATATTTATGGCTTTGGACATCTCTCTGCAAATTCTTAATGGTCTTAGCCATATTCATATCTTCATTCCTTTATTCTCCATGTCCATTGGAGTTCATTCCTTCCATGCCCAAATAGACATCCATCCCTCTAATCTTCTCTGGATGACTATAATTACCCTATGCCTCTTCCATTCCTATGGAATCTTCATTGGTTTGACCTAATCAAGTTGTTGTTAATTCTGCAAAACATGTAGCCATCGAAACTAATCAGGCTAACAATTGAGCAATTCATGAGAATATGCACCATTTCGATTCAGCATACACATCAACATTATCACTTCTAGTTTCCTGGTGTTATCACCACAAAAATTCTAGATAAGACTCAAGTCTCGAGAACACAGACGTGTAATGCATTTTGAGATACACTTGTGCAAGAAGCTGGTTTGTCGAAACCACTTTCGCTAAGATGCAATATCACGTGTATCAACATGTCAAATCCACCACTCGTGGAGCAGGCGAAGGCTAGTCAGATCACCCTGCTTCATTTGTTTGGTACTTTACGTCCATGTGACATCAGCTAAATGCCACCATGTAACGAACTCAAAAGTTAATCATTCAAAATGGATTGGTCGAGCATGGAAACCCAATGCTCTTGTACGTAATTTGTCTACACTTCATAAATGGAGTTCTATAATTACCACTCCCCAAGTATGAAGATATTTGCGTATCCATAACCGAAGCAATCTCCAAACTGCTCAACTTCCTTCTCTCTGTAAAGACACATTTCGGTATCCCCAACCTAAGATACATGGACAAGGCTAAGTCGAGTGAGACTAGTTATTCGAGCAATATGCTAGGCTTTCCTGTGAATAAGGAGGAAAGGGTCCTTTCGCACATTCTAGCAACTAAGTTCCACACAGAGTCGGTTATAGACTCACGATTGGAAATTAGGATAAATCCAACTATAAAGGATTTAGTCATCAATAGGCCAGTCACTAAGAAGAAAATGAGTAGGCAACATAAGAAGGAGGAATCTATGGCTGAAGCGACCGAAAGTGTTGGAGAGAATCAATCGGTCTAGTTAGACTCTTCTTTAAAGGCGGAGATCACTAAGCTGAAGTAAGTCTTAAACTAAGATAAGCATGTCTCAACAAATTTTGAACAACCGATAGTGGAGGTAAAGAGTACAAGAGATGATAGTCATGTTCTTCAAACGACCCTTTTTACAGCAAGCTAACTGCTGTCATCACCCTTTTGTAATTTTGTGATTAATCCAATTATATAAATAGAGAAACGTATTTTAGACTGTTATATTACAATTTCTATCTGGTGATGTTATGACTCTTGTTTTCTTTTATAATAAGTTTTTTTTCTTGTAATCTTATATTTTATTTTCATCTATCTAAATCGGAGGAAATTAAAACTCATAATTTTTTTTAATTAATGCTTCGATGCGGTTATGTGTTTATTTTTCTTTTATTATTATGCAATTTAAACTCAGACTCATCGCCTTCCAAGTGACTTCGTGCCCATTAACTTGACCTATTCATTTATATTTATCGTGCATAGCAATATTACAAGGTAAAATGCTTCTCCGCGCACCTAAATCTACTGTGCATTTCTTCTTCATCGTACCGACTACTTACGTCCACTACTCTGGCGTTGTTCGCCAATACCCACTACACATAGTTTCAATACCACGCACTGAAATTCCACATGCATTTTCATCCTATTCATGCACCATGTCAAGTTTAACATATTCCATAGTGCTTAAATATTTGCGCACACTACTGAATACACCGTCACGAAACAACTTATACTAATACTTATGCGCGTACTAACAAAAATCCTCTGCATTAAGCAATACTTGCACACCCCATGTGCACCTTACTATGTGTGTGCTTACTGCACAAGGATAATTTCAGTGTGTGCATATACACATAATAATCTTCCACGCAATGCCACAATTTACCACACACACTGGCACGCCAACGTTTTCTCATGTAGTGCCAAATTTACCACGCACGCCAGTACGACAACAGTTTCCATGGACACTCCATGAATCCAATTATGGTCACTTCGAAGTTACTTTTCTATGAATATTCACTTCAATTGCACCTCTCTGGCCCATCCAAGCTCAGTGTTGAACTGAAGCTATGATACCATACTGTAACGCTCCCCCCCGACCAACCTCAGGCTGGGGTACCCCACTCCAGAGAAACCACTCATGCTCTGACACCAGTCGGTAACATTCCTAGCCATCAGACCCGACCATGCTACTCTAGGTAACACTTTCATTCCCACACTACGGAACATATAGTAGCATACCCAATAGTCAACTAAGCAATGCCACATAAATTTACTCTTTAAACTGCATGCAACTAAAACATATACATACAACACACTCATGGAAGCTTTACATATAAACATAAACAAACAATTATTTTCTGTAACATACGACTTTTATATTAAAATAACAGTAACTATCGATATGCATCATTTACAAGAAATTACCCATAATCACACAAGCAATCATAATCACATATATGATAAAATCTAAACATAGGCATGTAAATAATAAAATGACATATCAATTTATCATACAATTGGTACCTATCTTAGAAACATTGTCACCAACTGCTTACAGACCATACACGAACCTCCCAGCCATAGACTACACTGTTCATCACTCTCAACAGTGAGTCACCCCCAAGATGGGACTGAACTCCACCCAAGGTAAAGGGTTCCTATCCAGGCTAAGGCTCATGGACAACAGGAAAGACTCTGTCTCAGGTGCTCACTCAACTAACATCCTACAACCTCTCATTCCCCACATGCCTGTCCCACCCAAGGAAGTGTGCCCCTTCTCTACTCAACAGTCCCTCGGTTGCCCCACTTCCCTTCAAGGGCTTCAGCAATAGGTTAGACTGAAAGTCTCAGAGCGCTATAGCTACAGTTTATCACCTTCGGGAATCAATCCCCAACAAATCTCTCACTCAGAGAACTGATCATGAGCCTAACAACCCGCTTCTTCAATCCCTCTCTAAGATAACCAGGTACAACAACCAAAAAGGGTGTGGAAACAGGCTTCGAAAAGGTGAAATGGTTGTCTCAAAGATAATGGAATGTATGAGTGAAATGGTAATGGAATCATTGACTGGATAACTGAGTGTGTATAGGAATAACTGTGAACTCTTCATGAAAAGTGATGGCGAGAATGATGGTCGTCCCCCTGTTCATAAGGTATCCATTAGAAATCTCCCAATGAGCCAAGTTCCCCCACAATATGAATGCATGTCCCCAACTTGACACTTGTTATATCAAAAGTTAGTTTTGTCCACTTGTCCCCAACTTTAGAACTTAGGATAAAATAATTATCCATACTTTATGTTTTAGGAAATATTAATATAATATTACCTTGAATTTTGGCCCTCCCTTTCCCTAACTGATGAAGTTCAGTCCCCCATATCTTTTATCGTGGTCGGTCTACATGCAGTGATGTATTTTATATTAATCATGAGTCATGTACAAAGTAGGTGCATTGGCCCTTTACATCTAGGCATTCTGGCCTAATACCAAAACATAAGCATTCTGGCTTATAATACTGGCTCACTAGCCTATAATGCATATAATATACATAAAGGTTCACTGACCTTAATATTGAGTGCACTTTAGTTACTGCACGTGGTATCCGCTTTCCTCAAGGTTGCACGCACTTTAGTTACTGCACGCAGTATCTTGTGATGTGCATATTACATCATTTTACTGCGCAGTTCATGCACGCACTATGCCACATGATGTGAATTATCAAATGAGGTCAAACCAGCCCACCAACTTAAGTATATTTATATTACATTTACAATTGGGTTTAGTCGAGGGATATTACAAAGATGAAGATATCGTAGCCTACTTCTTACTAGTCAATGAAACAGTGAATGCAATCATAGGATTGGGAGAATAAATTGAAGAATCTGTAATTTTTCAAAAGATACTAAGATCTCTTCCTATGAGATTCAACCCTAAGATATCATCACTAGAAGAAAGATCAGATCTAGACTCAATAAGCATGGATGAACTTCATGGAATCTTCACACCATATGAAATGAGAACTAGCGGGGAAAATCCATATGTAAAGAAGCAACCTTCAAAGGCATCCAAAGATCAAAGAAAAGAAAAAGGAACAAAGAGAATATAGCGGCGGTGACTCCTCAAGATGATGAAGAGTGGTAACTTTGTCAAAGGCTGAGAACAGAGGGAACCAACGGTGCAGGTCTAGAATTGAAAACTCCCTTTTAATTTGTTTTAATTGTGATATGCTTTGGTCATTTTGCTAAAAAATGTCCTCATAAGAAAAGAGAAATGATGAAGGTTACTCAAAATGAAAAGCAGCACATATAAAGACAAAAGAACTACAAAGAAAGTTTTCAAGAAAGATTATACACCAAAGAGACATCTCATCATTAAGATGAAGATGAAGTCGGTGAAAATGAGGCGAGAACAGGTTCTATTCATGGCATTAAAGACTCGACAAAGAAGACTCGAAGAAGAATATGAAAGAAGCGAAGAAGAATGTGAAGAAATTCGAAGAATAAGTGAAGAAGCTGAAGTTGACTATCGAGAAAGAATTAATGTGTTCCATAGAAGTTGCTCGAGAAGAAAACAAAGAAAAACAAGAAGCCACAAAATTAGGAACTATACAATAAAAAGGACGCAATAACTAGAACAAATGATCACAAAATTGAAAGTTCAAATAGAGAAGATAAAGAAATTGAACAAGCACTCAAAGAACAACTGAAGAACAAAAGAACAAGCATCATTGGAAACTTGGAAGAAAGAGGGTTGTGACACTAAGAAAGGATATTCAAAATAAAAATATGCAGAATAGCTCAAAAGTTCACGATGACATTATCCAGCAGTCAAATCATCTTGACAAGTTTGGACTTGATACAATCAAACCGAAAGGGATCAAGCTCCAAAACATGAGCAATAAACAAATCAAAAGAGCTATGTAGAAACAATCAAAGGGATAGGAATATATACAAGGAAGATTACAAGGACACTCCTCCGCCAAGAAGAGATTCATATTCCCGAGAATCAACAACGAGGATAGATAGGCCTCAAGAAGAAGAAAGGATTCATAAGAGCACCTACTTTTAGAATATCTTCAACTGCCAAGTATCAAACTATATTTTGGTTTATGTTATGCATGTAATAATTTTGGACATAAATTTATGAATTGCGAGCTAACAAAGAGCATTAACAACTTTGAGAGTTATACACAAAGGGATTATTCAAAGGAGACCTAGTGACACACAAAGAGAAGTTACAACAAGTTTGAATATTTGAATGCTTGAAGTGGAATGTTACAAATGTAACAATTTTGGACCACATAGCCAAGGTTAGGGAGATAAATCCCTCTAAATAACCTCCAACGAATAACAACGATCCTGAGACAAGAACCTGAGAAAATGACACTGGATAAGAAAGTAAGATCAATATAACAATGAAGAATTCGCAATTAAGCTCTACAAGCTAAGCAGAAGAAACCGCGGTTGGTATGTTGATAGGCAGTCTCAAAACACATGATAGATGATAAAGACAAATTTCTTACATTACGAAAAAGAAAAAATGGACCAGTCTCCTTGAAATGATAATTCATCAAAATCATTGGAGAACTGATCCCAATTGGGAACAAGAATAAAAAGTCACAAAATGTTCTCTGGTAAGGCGATATGAAACATAATATTCTAAGTGTAGGTCAAATGTGTGACCAAAGGTCATAAACTGCACGATTGAGAAAAGTGTGAGATAAGAAAAAGAAGGTTCATGGAAATTGGACGCTACAGCTACAACTACAAGAACAAGAATTTAACACATATATGTTGTTTGAAATTGGAAATGAAAAGTGTTGTCTAGGAAAGAAAGATGAAATTTGGCTGTAATAAGAATGGGTCTGTGCATTTTGATAACCTTGTCAAAGTCAACAAAAGAGAGCCGGTCGAATGCCCTAGATCACAAAACCAACCAACACTTTTATGCAAGCATTGTCAACAAAGGGAAAACAAGACAGGTTCAAATCAAAGGAATATTCAACAAAAAGACCACTAGAAAATAGTGCACATTGATCTAGTTGGACCAACTACAACAAAAGGGGCTTAAAAAGATTAGAAAAATACTTTATGTTATTAGTTGATGATTATACAAGAATGACTGCGAATTTCTTTCTCAAGAACAAGTCAAGCTTTTGAAAACTTCAAGATCTGAAAGGAAATGGTTGAAAATAGAGTTGGATTCAAGAATCAAATGTTTTGAGATATGATAATGTGGAAGTTCACTTCAAAGTCATTTACTGGACTACTGCTAGCAGTCCATGTGGAATAAAGAGCAATTCTTCGTCGCTAGGACTCCTCAACAGGATGGAGTTGTTGCAAGAAAGAACAAGACAATTTACCAAAGAAATGGCTCAAACAATGATAATGGATTCCAAATTGACAGATATATTTTGGACACAGGCAGTGCATACAATATTTCACATTCAAAATAGAGTAGTGCTCAGAAACAAACTGATAAAATACAGAGCTGGAAAGGAGACCAACAAATGTGAAGCGCAGGAGGTTTTGGAAGCAAATGCTTTATCAAAGAGATAGTAGAATGGGAAAAGTTTGACTCTCCTGTGAACAAAGGAATACTTGTTGGTCCACTCAATTACAAGGAAAGCATACAAGTGTTACAATCTAATATTGAACAAAGTTGTGGAGAAAGAATCAGCAGTAACAATTGATGGCTGATGATGAAGGAAGAGAAAACAAATCAATGAACAATTTTTTCAAAGAAGAAGATATGAAAAACAAGTAGAAGGGAGAGCCGAAGATGAAGATGAAGAGATCCCTGAGAATCAAAGAGCAAGTTAGAGAGGTATCTCCAAGACACCTAGAAAACAAGTACAAAAGAATCATCCTTGATCAGATTATTGGAAACAAAGATCACGAGGAGTTGAGACTAGAAGAAAAATCCGTTCACGGAACAAACACACCTGTACTCTTATCTACAATTGAACAAATTGTTTTGAAGAAATATGGGATGAATCTTATCTACAATTGAACCAAATTGTTTTGAAGAAGCCAGCAAGGATGAATTTTGGAATAAGGCCATGGATGAATAATTTGATCAAATAGAGAAAAATGACACTTGGGAATTGGTTCCAAGACCAAAGAATAAGAATGTGATCGACGCAAAATGGGTTTTCAGGAATAAATTGAATGAAGATGGAAGGAACAAAGCTATATTGGTATGTAAAGGATATGCACAGATTGAAGGAATCGACTTTGAAGAGACATTTGCCCCAATTGCTAGAATCAAAGCAATCCGTTTACTTTTATCTTATGCATGCTCCAAAAATGTTAAAGTACATCATATGGACGTAAAATCATCTTTTCTGAATGGGGAACTTGAAGAAGAGGTCTACATTGAACAACCAGAAGGATTTCAATTGTTAGAGAACAGAGACTATGTATGTAAATTAAATAAGGCCTTGTATGGCCTAAAACAGGCTCCTAGAGCATGGTACTCTAGACTGGATAAATATCTGCAGCAGGTAGGGTTCAAAAAAGGAAGTGCAGAAAGCAACCTCTACATCAAGGTAAGTCAAGGTAATATTTTATTAATTGAAGTTTATGTTGATGATATTATTTTTGGTAATGATGATGACAGGTTAAGCCAAGAATTTGCAAAAGACATGCAGAATGAATTTGAAATGTCATTACTTGGAGAACTATCCTTCTTTATGGGACTTCAGATACATCAAAGAAACCAAGGAATTTTTATTTCTCAAACCAAGTATATCAGAGAAATGTTAAAGATGTTCGGAATGGAAGATTGAAAACCAGTTATCATTCCCATGCAAACCAGTTGTAAGTTGAGAAAATATGATGATTTAAAGTCTATAGATCAGAGGCAATACAGGTCAATGATTGGTAGACTACTATATGTGACAACATTTAGACTAGATGTAATGTAAGAAGTTGGAAAGGTGGCACAATTTCAAGAAACACCAAAGGAATCACATGTATTAGCAGTAAAGAGGATTTTCAGATATCTCAAAGGAACAAAAGATTTTGGATTATGGTATCCAAAAGGAAAATATCTATCACTTATTGCCTACATAGATGCAGATTGGGAAGGTTTTATTGATGATCGATGAAGCACCAGTGAATCAACATTCTACTTAAGTTAGTGTTTGGTATCATGGATAAACAAAAAACAATCATCAATATCTCTATCTACAGTCGAGGCAGAGTATATTGCAGCAGTAACATGTTGTAAAAAGGTTCTTTGGATGAAACAAACTTTGATAGATATACAGGTTGAGTATGATGAGCCCATTCCAATATATTGTGATAATACAAGTGCCATTAGTATCTCAAAAAACCCGGTGATGCACTCCAAGACAAAGCACATTCCAATCAAGTATCACTTTCTACAGGAACAAGTTGCAGAAAATAACATCAAAGTTGAGTATGTGGGCACAAAAGAACAAGTGGCAGACATCTTTACAAAACCACTTCCATGGGAAGCCTTTGAATATCTTCGCCAAAGACTTGGAGTTATTTCTACTCCAAAATGAATAATTTTTTAATTCTTTTTGAATGCTTATCTTATATGTCTGAGATGTACATGAGGAAGCACCATAAGAGGATAGTTCAGTCAGAGGGAGAAGCCCTAGATGGAAAGATACCTTTTCCATTGATGACAAAGGGGGAGAGATGTATCAGATGCAGAGGACAGAGGCATGGTTCCAGGGGGAGCATATTTATCAGATGCAGAGGACAGAGGCAAATTTATCAGATACAGAGGACAGAGGCATGGTTCTAGGGGGAGCACAAGTGATATGATTTCAGTATTGCATCAGAGTGTTTCCATCAATGCCAAAGGGAGAGATTATTGATTAAGGTTGGTTGTCATTGATGTCAACCCTTGAATAAATCCCCGTAGCACAAAGGTTTGGGTAATGGACCCAAGATTTTTGGATGTAAATATGACTCATTATTGTCTTTTCATAGTTGATAAGAAGTAAATATGGATGAACTCCAAAGTGGTCCCATTATGGTGAAATCCCTCATGGGAAGACGCTTTGCGGAGTAAGAGAATCCATGCTTAATTGTGGAATAATGAGATGAAGGAAAATGAATTTGTCAGGTAAACTATCCTAGATGGATAGTTCTTGTCATTCCATTTCTAGTGGTATGTGGAACGTCGCATAACTCCTCACGGTTAGAGAGTTATGGCCATGAAAAGTTGGAGACCCCAGGTTTGCGTAATGGACCCAAGCTTGTTTGATGGATAATGGTATGAGTTATGATATATTTTCAAATAATAATATTCTATATGGATATTGCATGTCATTCCATTTATGGTGGTATGTGTAACGTCACATAACTCCTCACAGTTTGAGATTTATGGCCTTATGAAGTTGGAGGACCCTCATATGTCATCTACATGCCCCAAAAGGTCAAAGTAGTCAAAGTGGTTTAAGAGATTTTAAAAGGTAAATAATAAAGTGAAGTAACGATTGTATTATAATTCAAAGTGAATACAAAATAAATTATTTCAATAATAAATTTAATGGAGAAATTAGAAGTGGGTTAACCCTAAAATAAGGAAAGTGGGGCCAAGTGACCTAGAAGATGGTTTTAAGGAAGCTACTTGGAGAGTATAAATAAGAGGCAAGGCTCTCTCATTTTAATCACACTCAATCATATTGAATATATATAGGTGTCTGAGGTAACCAAGGATATCTAAGCCGAAATTATGAGGGAAGGTGAAGAAAATAAGGACGAAATGCAAGGAAGGATAAATTCTTTTGATGGTGCTTTCTAAGGTATGTTATTTACAAGTCATCTCACCACTTTCTCTATAAATTTGTTTCTATAATTATTAAGACCATGAAAATTTTATTCCATTGAGAAAACATATCCAAGTATCTATGGTAAAAAATTTAGCTTTTGGTTCATTGTATTTTTTGAGTTACACTCCATGGAAAATAGGGTTTGTGGCTAGTCCTAAAACTAGTCAAAAATAGGTGTTTCGGGTAAAAGGTCATAACTGCTTCATAAAAGATCCAAATTTATTGAAACCAAATGTTTTGGTTAGGTTACTATCTTTAGTATTATGTGTAATAGTTTCATATCAATTCAGAAAATAGTCCATGCGGGGCACGCTCTACAAGGTCGCTCTCTAGAATAAGCCATAATTCAACAAGGTATGCCATTTTTTCTATAACTCCTTTTATGAGAGGTTCCAAGTTGTGACACCTGGAGGAATTTCATAAAACACACTGAAGAACATTGTATATCAGTTTCATATCTTTATATATTACAGGTACAAAGTTATGATTACTTCAAATTAGGGTTGTTGACTAATCCAAAACTAGGCATGTGAGACTAAAGAAAAGTTTGATGAAAATGATAGTATCTTGTTGTTGAAGTTAAGAAAGGTTTACAGGAATGTGATCATATACACCAGGTCTATTACAGAGATAAAAATCAGATTTGGATGATGAAA
>SNQJ01S0042238.1:96596-133192 GCA_010110895.2 Picea sitchensis | reverse complement strand
TCTACAAATGTATGTACATGTGTATGTGTGTGATTCTTTTCATATGTTTGCAACATGCCAATCTAATACTTGATTAGATAAAGTATCTGCCATTTGATTTAATCTCCTAGGAACATGGATAGACATAATGTAATCAAATTAACATTCTAAGATACGTACCCTAAGGAAACATCAGTGTAAAGTATGATCATATACACGATAAACTCTATTTAACTGGGACATAACTAGTTGTGAATCTAAGTAGAACAGGAGGTGAGAAATTTCATGTAGCAAAGCATTGTGAAAAAGCTCTATCATTGCATTGTACTCGGTGACATTGTTTGTGGCGTCATCTAGATAGATACTTTCAAAAGATAGCAACTATCCTTCAGGTGTGAAAATCACCCAAGTTGTGGAAGAAAGCCTCCAAATGTGTCCGCTAGCATCATCTGTGAACCCAAAGAATAACTCTGATTCACTTGATATATTCCACAGTGAAAAATATGACATAAATAACTACACACCCATAAAATGAAAGAGACAAAAAACTGTATAAGAACTATAAATATATACAAGAAGTCACCCAGACAACCAAACTAAGAGTAATACTTCTTGAGGTATAGCCCATTTCTAGGTTCTGCCAAGGCATTTCCCTCAAAGTAAACCAGACGGTAAGCACCCTTATTTAAGACCTCTTTCATGATGAAAGGTCTGAACCACATGGGTTTGAACTTGTGTGCCCCCAGGGGATCCTTGTCTTGGTCATGGATCAGGACAAGATTTCCTCTGGAGAAAATACAAGGACGAACGGACCGATCATATTGACACTTGAATTGTTGCTTAAGAGCCTCATTAGCTGAGGCTTCATCACGACGTTTCTCATCAAGATGCTCGATATATAATAGGCATTCCTCAAGTGGTCAACTGTCTGGAAACAACTATACTACCAACTTTAAAGACGGGATTTGGCACTCAATAGGAAAGACTGCTTCCAACCTGCATATGAGTTGAAAAGGTGAGAAATCAGTGGTAGTCTTTACAGACATTCAGTAGGCCCATAATGTTGAGTACAACATCAAATGCCAATTTGACTTGGTAGAATTGATCGTTCGTTGAAGAATAGTCTTGAGAAACTTATTCACAACTTCCACCTAACCATTCACTTGTGGGTAGTAGGGTGATGAATGTTCTTTCCTCAACCCAAGATTTGATGTTAAATCAAACACCATTTTATTTTGGAAGTGACTGCCATGTTCAGTGACAATCTCCTTCGGGATGTCGAACCTTTCTACTATCTGGTTAAAAATGAAGAGAGCCATTGTTTCTCCATCATTATTTAACATTGGCATATCCGTGACCCACTTTTTGAAGTAGTCTACCACTATGATGATATAACGATGCCCCCTGGTTGAAGCTGGGTAGCATGTAGTAAAATCAATCCCCCACTTAGTGAAGGGACCAAAAATGATGACGGAAAACATGGGAGCAAGATGTTCTCACATCTTTCGAGAGAAGATCTGACATGGGTGGTACTTTTTGACCGACTCAACGCAATCTTTGATTAACGTAGGCCAAAAGTAACCAGAGCATAGAATATTTTGGGTTGTTTCCAACCCATACATATGACCACCACATGCTCCACTGTGTCAATCATTCAGAATGAGCTATGCTTCCTCGTGTATAAGGCACTAGTGAAGAATGCAATCTATACCTCGACGATACAAAGTGTCATTGAGTATGAGATAGTTTCATGCATGATGGAGAATTTGTCGACGCTCATCGCAGGAAGCAGAAGCATGGCACTTCAAAGTATGGATATACACTAGTATATATCCATACCAAGGGTCCAAACATGTGATCGGAAAAAGATCTCCTTTGATACGTGATTCTTTAGGCATGTCATCAATAGATTCAACTGGATGTTCTGAAATAAGTTCCACAAAGACCAAAGACTTTTTAGATTTCATAGTAACAAAATCCAATTCCAATTCATGGAGGATTACAATCCATCTAGTGATCTTTCCTCCAATGACCTATCGCGTCAACACATATTGAAAGGGATTTAGAATGGCAATGACGATGGTCTTGAAAAGCAAAATGTAATGATGGAAACAGTGGACAACATGCACTGCTACAAAAGAAAGATTCTCAACATGGGAATAGTTGAGTTACAGCCAAAACAAGCCTCGCCTTAGGTAATAAATAACCTGCTCCTTAAGTAGATCGTCCTCTTGAACCAATACCATGTCGATGGTCGACTCTGCAGTGGCCAAGTACAATAAGAAATCTTTGTTATAATGGGAGGCTAGAGTAGAGGGGAAGATGTAAGGGCACGTTTCAATGCTTCAAAATAGTGTTGAGAGGCTTCATCCCAATAGAAAGGGACACCCTTTTTCAATAAATGCATGAACCCTTTAGCAATCTCGGCGTAGTTAACAAAAAAACACTGAAGGAAGTTCTCTTTCCCCTATAAGATCTGAAGTTGGGGTATTGTGCATCGGGGAGGAAATTAAAATATCACCTCAACCTTAAGAGGATCGACCATGATCCCTATTGTCGAACCAATGAAACCTAAAAGATGACCCGACATCACGCAAAAACTGCATTTTTTAGGATTCAAGTGAATCCGATAGTAGATACATCGTTTGAATATTATTTAGAGGTGTGAAGGATGATCATCTCTCTTGTGATATCGTGATGCTAGATAATCAAGATAATCCTCGACTATATGTCTAAGGTTGTGGAAATAAAAATACATGGCCTGCTGAAAAGTGGCTCCAACGTTCTTCAGTCCAAAAGGCATACTGCAATAAGAGAATCTGCCCCAAGGACAAATAAAAGTTGTTTTATGCGGTTCTTTGGGTTTGATATGAATTTGATTATATCCTGAAAAACCATCCATAAATGAAAATACCTCACAAATTGCACATTCATTGACAATATGATTGATAAAAGGGGTGGGAAAATTGTATTTTGGATAGTCCTTGTTCAAGTCATGTAAGTCCATGCACACATGAATTTTACCCTATTTTTTGTTAACCATAACAGGATTTGACACCCATTCTATCAACTGCACGGGATAGATAAAGCCTTCTTTAAGAAGTTTCTCTACTTCAGCCTTAATCGCTACTACTTTCCAAGGATTCACTGGACGAAGCTTCTGTAAAACCGGTTTGGCATCAGGATAAGTCATTATCTCATGTTCGACAATTCTTGGGTCTATGCCTAGCATTTCCTCATAAGACCAAGAAATCACGTCAAGAAATTCTTTAAACAACTCTATATAAATTCGAATCTCTTCGAGGGAGCAGTCTGCTCGGACAAAAACATTCTCCATGACGCCATAGGTTTTGGATATATATATAGGGATTGTTTCAGTGATACTCACCATATTACCCTTGGCATACAATGCATGTGTGGCTAGTGGATAAATAGAACAAGACTTATCTCTAGTCATATTCAACACAAATTTTCCTACCTCTATTCTCCTTAAATCCAAGAGAAAGTAAGATCTGTGATGGAGATCATCCCAAGGTCTCTCTGGACCAGTCAATGCCTCAAGAATCGCCTCATCTGAGGGAAAGACCAGGTCTAAAGAATCTATAGTGGAGAGGGAACCTTGAGCCCAGATAGGCACTAAAGATATATCTAACTCCTGTGCAGGAGTCGGATCGGGGTCGGTCGAAGCTTGGTGGACAATGTTGTATGCAACTTCTGCCATGGACAAGGGCATGGACATGCCATAATCCACTATCCCTTCCATCGATGCCAATGGGGAAGGAAAATTCCACTGATCATGAAAGTAAGTAATGCAAAATGATGACACTTGAAAATTTCTAGCACTAGGCTGGTCGGGAGAAACCGATATAAGCTTGGCATTGCCAAAAGGAAGCGGGTAATTGAAAGTACCCTTCAACGATGGACACAAACCAACCCCTATATTGATAGTGCCTGACTAAGGGTTATAAATCATCAGGACCATGGATGCCCACGATGAAGGGTCGAGATGGGAGAAGGACAACTGGTCAAAGGTCATGATTTGACCCTCGTGTGGAAACAACAATAGCCAAAAGACTGTAGCAACCACTGCATGCATTGCATAGTTCCAACTCCTTCCTAAAAAAAGGTTGTAGTCGAGAGGCGCATCGACCACTTCAACTTCCATGCACACGGTATTCCCTCCTAACTGCACGGGGAAAGAAAGAATGATTCCATGTGGTCTGAACGAACAACCGTCGAATTTCATAAGCAATATAGGTGACAAAGACAAAACAGGTTGGTCAATAGACTTCCAACACACCAGCGACATCATGCAAGTTGAGGCACCCTCATCAACCATCGTGTGGAAGATATTATGTGTAAAATATTTAGTGGTGTAATCCACTACTATCTAAAATGAAACCTGATAAGGAAGACGAGGTTTCAAGTCAGTTGGATTGAGAACGATCGCTCTCAGGTTACAAGTCTCTCTGAATCCCAAAGAAGATAATAGGGCCTTTCTCTGTGTAGAGCAGCTCTGGAGGACCTCCAAAGCAGACATAGCGCAAGGGGTCTGTTAAAGATCCTCCATAATAGAGTAATTATGAGTAGCCCTCGCATTTGGATTATGTGAATATTTCTTGAACCCACCTTTGGGGATGTGTGTCATTGTTTCACCCAACGTCTTCTCAATCTGGAGAGGAACTGATGGGTTTGTGGCTTCTTTACCCTTTTCAGAAAATTCTGGCATGTCGTAATCTTGAGACATGGTCACTATATGAGCATCACCTTTCAACATATAAACATTCACAACTGATGTATTACCAGTAGACATGGGGGATCTATGATTTCCCCCTTCTGCGCTCGAAGATATGAGTCTTGAGCCATGTTTTTCCCATGTGGGAATGGGTTTTTCATCACAATAGGTTTTTGTTGTGCCAATAGCTTCTGGGCCTATGCAAGTCAAGGGCACATATGCCTATGCAAGTCAAGGGCACAGATGAGTTGGATGGTCCTCCGTGCAAAGGTTACTTGGATACTTTGATTTTGTCTTCTATGTTTTTCCCCCGCCAGCATTGTTATTATCATTTTTGTATCCTTTACCCTTCTTGACTCATTGTTTTTTCTTTCCTTTGGGTTGTTGGTTGGCCTTCGGGTTCGACTACACACTGTGTATGTATGACATTTGGGTAGGGGGAACAACTGAACCGGAGGTTTGGCTGGTCTTCGTATGTTGTATCGACAATTATTTGAATTGATTTGACAACAAATCAATGGACTTTCCTTGTGGTGATCCCACTATACCATCAACATGTGGTCTAGAATTATGTTTGGCCTTGTCAAAGATGGACTGTGGCACATATGGCAAGATCTCATAGAGTAAGCTAAACTGAGGTTAAATCCGTTCGAGCTGTTTCTCTCTCATTATCGCCTCCTCCTCTGAAAATACTCTCGAAGTTGCAATGTCCTTGGATACAACTGGTACCAAAGACTTCAGGAACCACTCCAACAAGAAATACGGTGAGACCTATACCTTAATCAATCTTTTCCGATACTGCCATTCCCAAATGTGATCGAATATATGATCGGCCTTAGTCTGCTCAAAATTTTCCAACAATTCAGTGACGACATCGTATCTCATGGGAAGTTAGAAATGATTTAGAAAAACCATCACTAGGTCATTAAGGTAAGAATATCTTGAATGATCAAGCTCGATGTACCATTTGGTGACACCCCCGATGAGCATGCGTTGAAACAGGTGCAATTGTATAGAGTCGTCTTGCAGCGATTTGGACAACCACCATAATTGGAAAGTTGTCACATGATCACCTGGATATTCTCTAGGTTTTCCTTCAAATTTTGGAATATCGGAGGAAAACTTAGTCGGCATGGGAGGCCAATGTGGATCATGAAAAATCAGGTCATTAAGAAGCCTTGACAAGTCTAGAAAATGTAGCGTTTCCCAAAATGGTGGTTTGGTTTGGGTACTATGTACAAGAAAAAGGGGACCTAGAGTTTGACTGGCACCAGGTTGCCCAGAAAATTTGGGTTGTTGGTCATGGTTCTAGTAGAAACCATGGCCTTGGCCAGTGTACAAAAACTACGTTTAGTGGGAAATCGTCGGCTGAATCCCATAGTTGGATGAAATTGGTTGGGTGGGGATTGCTTCTTATGTTGTGTTCCAAGGATTTTGGACAGGGATTCCCCCAGCCGATACGACGGGCATAGGTATTGAGCCATGTCCGGGGTTCCATTGACCATGAAAGGGATTTCCCCCGACCGACATCCCATGTGAGGGAACTGATCCCTACCAAGGATTCCAAATTCCTTGTGAGGAGAAGACTCCTATAATTTCCCCCTGTGTAGGAATAGTACCCTACACAGGATTGTGTTGTCCAAAATCAGGGTTGCTCCCAGCCGAGATGGCAGCTGAAGAAAAGGCATTATTACCAAACGCATTGAAAAAAGAGAACAACATGGATCCCACCAGTGTAGTTTAAGATGAAGGTCCTAAAACACGTGCTCCAAACAAGATGTAATTAACACTCGGCCCGATAAGTTGATGGAAAGAATTACCGAGCGAGGGGGATGGAGGAGGTATGTGACCCCCACCGTAAGGGATAAAATTATAGGAGACTGAGGTTCCCCCAATATACCCTTTCATGGGATAATGGAGCTCCCTTCCCTAGACCCATGGTCTGTAAGGTGGAGTAGGAAGGGACGGAGTTCGAATTGAAGTCAGGCATCCCATATGAAAATGGAGGGCCTATCGCACTTTGCGTAAATGGAGCAGTATTCTCTGTAGATGATTATATTGGACCACTGCCCAAGGTAGAGGGGGTCGAGACCATTGTGGTCCAGACTAGTGAAGGTGGGTTAGGAGGTGACATAACCCCTATGGTAGTAGTTGTTAAGGGAGTGTGAGGACTCTCGGATGAAGTAGCATCATTTTCTTCCATGGCTGCTTGTAAGACTATCTGACACTTGACAGGTGTCACCTTAGGAGGGGAAAATTGTACTGATCTTGGCATCAACAAGTCGGTGATCGAAGGGTTGACTGTCTTGAGAGGTTCCACTCCAAGGTCAGAAATAGTAGGTTCCTCCGGAGTCGAGTAATCTCCTCTTGGAGCAGGCTCGGGCACAATTTCCTCCATCCCGATTGCTTCGAATGACCTGTGTTGTTCAAGTCTTTGTCGTAATGGTGGAAGTGGTGGCTCTAATGAAACCAATGGTAGGCCCTAAAGTCTTCGCGATTGGTGGATATATTTATCTTCCACTTTGTGAAAATATCAATGACATAGTAAATCTTTAACTATTGTTTAAAACCAGGCACTCACTAGAAACATTTCTATGAGATAAATCAATCAAACCACTATCTAGTTGGAAGAACAGTTACACCATCCAACACTAGAGAAAATTATCATTGCAAGTGAAACTCAAACATAGAATCACCCTCCATTTATACTCTACAAAGTGTGACCTGATGTCCTCCCTAGGTGCTGCGGTATACCCCCGCAGTCACCTGTGTAAGTCTCTAGAAAACGGGCAACTAAGTTTCCATCTCACGAACATTTGACAGTCGGGTGGATCACATTGAGAAGGATAACAAGTCTGAAACCTACAGAGGGTATCAGAATCAAGTGGTCTAGAAGACAACAAAGCATATCAAATGGATTTGAGGTCCACGAAGCTCCGTAGGAAAATGCAAGCAATAGTTTTCCCACGACAGATCCTCAATATGTGTTCCCCACTATGTTTTTTTCGGCTTTGGAGGGGTTATCTCTGCTGCCTTTCCTCACGTGACCTTGTTTTTATCCCCTTTTTTAGATGGGGGTCCCAGATAAATTTCACATCACTGGACTTTAACACTCCCTAGATCTGACTCCAATGTTTGTTTAACGGCCTTGAAGTGTTTCTTCTCCAACCTAATTCAAGGCCCTAACCCTAAACTAGTTGGTTGACACTACAAACATAAAAGTCTACTTAATTTTAGATTTAGCATTCGTTTTAATGGCTTGAATAACTCAAAGGATATGGCAGTGAAACTAGTGATGTTATGAGAGATGAAAAGAGGAGAAAAAAGTCAAAACTTGGAAGAAAAATTACTTCTAGTCAAAAGTATAGATTTACAACTAACTCTTTGTAACCAATTTTTCAGTAACTAACTTTTTCAAGATCTTTAAAAAGAAGACCTAAAACAATATTTCTCTTGACTACAAGATACTTAAGTTTTAAGACATCAATAAAGAACTTAAAAAAATGAAACTTTTTTTCCTTTCAAGTAAAATAACTAACTCCAACTACTTAAAAAAACTGAAAATTAAAAATCCTTTTTAAAAAAAAAAGGCTTCAAACAGAAAAAATTGAACTAAATCTTTTTTTCTCTTTCTTTTAAAGAAAAGTAAAGGGGTAAAAAGAAAAACAAGACAAGATTGAAGAAGATATTTGGCCTACTGCAAATCGCAGGGGATCACAAACAAAACCAAACATGTAGATCAATCACTCCAAGACTCGTTCAAAATCGTTTCAAAATAAACACAAGAAACTTTCAAAAAGACAAGTAAACTGAAATCTAACCCAAGCTATGACTATAAAAACAGAGACTCTGAACTATATCAAGAAACCCTGAGAAGTCAAACCTCAATCAGGAATGAGGTTGGTTGGTCTTTTTTTTTTTTTAATTTCTTGAACTCGGTACATTATTGGTTCTTTAGCAGCCTACATATGTATGCAAGATGTCTACTAAGAAGGGCATGTATTTACGCATGTTGACCCATAGCAGGGCACGTACGCCTCTGTATTCTCTCAAAAAAGAAAGAAAACAAACAGACTAAAAGGGTAGGGAGATCTGGTATGGCACCTGAAGGTTTCCAAAATCCATTAAAAGACTTAGAAGACTCAACAAAAACTTGAAAGGTAGAAAAACCAATCAGAAAACCTGAAAATCCCCTAAAACCCTAGAGGCTTCCCTAATATGGTCACCAGTTCCGCTAGTGGGAAAACCCCATTATGACTACACTAGGGTTCATAATGTAGGTAGATCAATTAACCATCTAAAATTCAACTACTTCTCTAACTACCCTAAACATACCCAAAACTCATACAAGAAAATAAAAGATGAGGAAGGTCAGGTAACTATACCTATACTCCACGTCCGATGATGGCCTCCTCACGCTTAGAAGATTTGTTGACTGCATGCCTCCTTCTAGGTTTGGTCTACATCCAAATATTGACAAACAACAAATGAAAAGAATGTTATTCCATATACAAATTAGGGTTATATGTCAGAATGTCATAACATAAACCAATAAAAGGATTCAATACACCATAATTTGGGACAAGAAAAGTAGTTCTTTTATGAATAACTCAATGATTATACCTTTTACAATCAAATCTAGCTACTGCTCCATGAACCTGGTCCAGGATCCTCTTCACCAAGATCCAAGTGCACCTTTGTATGGATTCTCCTCTCAACCTTCTGATCTCTTCTTGGGAAGTGAATGGGTTCTCATGGAGGAAGAAGGGCTAATTGGGGAATGGAGAGGCAATTCTCACAAGAGGGATGCAATGGCTTGGGCAAGGAGGGGATGTGAAATGGGTAGAGTTTCACTGTTCTTATGTCTAGATGTAAAATGAGACCCCAACAAATCCTTTTATATGAGAAAAGGATGGTTATTCAGTTAGGTGACGGGCTATAGGCGATGGATTAGTTGGGAAACTACCCAATAGCCCGTAATCTCAATGAAATCCTTGCAACTTTTTATTTTTTGCAACTTTTGCAAGTATACACGGGATGTAGTGGTGCAACATGCGTATGTATGCAAGTTGTAGTGGTGAAAAAAGCATATGTACGTGGGAAATAGTGGTGTAGGGTGCATACATCTTCAAAAAATGGTTTTTTAGAAGTGAAACTTAGTAGTGCCTTGGCAAAAAATGCAAGAGGGCCAAAATCCAGGTATGCATGTTTTGAGCATTTAAGGGTTATAACAGCTTGGCTACCATTCTATCCCAATTCTTGATCTTTTTCTTGCCTTTGTATCATATGTCAGTCTACATTTCATCCCACCATAGTGTTGCATGTCCCTTCAATATGGTGACAACATGCTTCACCTTCTTCTCCTCATTGACGTATTCATAGTTGAAGTTGTTGTCCATTGATCTTATCCAATCCAAAAATTCTTCAGCATCTAAATTGCCTTCATAGATTGAGATGTCTATCTTTTCTCTAGCTCCCAACTTGAAAACCACTTTCAGCCAGCGTTCTTCTACAACATCCTCTACTATAGCTTCCTCAACTTCTCTCTCTTTTCTTTCTGCATCACTGATGTCTCTAGCATCACGTGATCTCTTTTGTGTTGTCTCCATAGCATCTAACCTTGCTCGAAGTTCTCTCATCTCCCTTTCCACAACTCGATTTTCTACAAGTGGCTGTGCACGTCTTCTAGGCAACATTGTGATGAACTTTTCTCCTTTACACATCTACCACTTGATGTATCTGATACCACTAAATATTATCATATTACTTCCTTCTTCCCTTCCTATAGAATTAAAATATATGGCTTTGATACCACTTGATGCATTCCCCCTTCTCTCCTAGGGGTTGCGCAACCTCTTGGTCAAAGATCTTCAAATTCCTGAGCTGAATCGGCTCTTTGGGCCTCCAATAGACCCTGAACAAATGACACACAGGTCCCATTGATGTCACCCGCAGGTCCAAGTTACCCGCATAGACATTCTCGAGCGCCTCTGGCAACACCAAAATTTACAAGTACTAGTTCTTGTGCTAGAATCCTTCTTCATTATGACCATGTCTATGATTGTGGGCCATCTCCCTTCACAACTTCACGCTCATATATTTTTCAAGAAGTTGACTCCTTTTTACCAGATGTTCTCTATCACCGAAGCGACAAAGATAACACCACGTCTTCACACAAATCAACGTCGAGGATTCACTTCTTACCTTTTCCTGGATGCACACTTCTAGATCCCATGATATGATGACACATGTCCTCCTCACATCGATGGTCACAATGCACTTCGCTACTTTGACCTTCACGACTTCACGAAGTTTTCCTTTTGCTCCATGCAGTTATTTTGAAGTTCTTTCCAGCGAACTCTCGGATCTACTGCCATGTATCCTCACTGATATCGATAGCTAGGATTACTTTATGGCTTGAGGACTTATGTAGTCCCTTCTCTTCAAACACTATTAAAACTCTAAACTATAAAGGGTTGAAATAATTCATGGATAACCTCTGTGCAACTTTCCCATATCTAATGTTCTGGAACGATCCTGCTTCCTCCTAAACGTATCTTGATCATTAATTTTTGAAATCTTAAAGGGCTCCTCCGTATTGAATATTTCTCTCCTTCTATCTCTTCTGAGTTTGTTCTTCCTTCGAACTGTTAACTCCTCAGAGCATTTTCTTTGACACTTAGTCGAAAATTGACCTTGTGCATGCCTTGTAATAGGTCTTCCTCCACGATTTATCTTCTTTCTAAGCGACTGTGCACACCTTGCAAAAGTTATTCACACTCTTCTACAAATACTCTTAAGTTACTCCTCTTGAGATTCTGAGTCAAAAGACTCTGTCAACACAATCCTTGAAAACAATATGCACTCCTTGCATACAAAACTCCAAGTTATCTCTCTTGGACTTGTTCCTTCTCGACACTATGAACTTCTCATAATGAATTCTTCGATACTTAGCCAAGTATCGATTCTATACACACCTTGTAACATGCTTCCTTCAACTTAACCTTTGATGGGAGACTGTGTATTCCTTGCAACAGTCCCTATATGGCTCAATTGTTCCTCCTGAACAATATAAATCTAATTGTGTTTCCTCCTATGCACACTTTCAAGCTATCCTTCCTGAAATTTCTGAGTCAAAAAAGACTCTGTCAATGCACACCTTGCATACACTTATGCACTCTTTGCAAACAAAATTTTCACATTATCTCTTCTGAGCTCCTGAGTCGAAATAGACTCTGTCAATGCACATATTACGAACACTATGCATTCCTTGCACAGGCTCGTGAAGAGAAACAATTGAAACTTATCTAAACTCTCACAAATTCATACACTCAACCATGTAAATTCATTCATAACATAAGAACAAATAAACACAGAGAATTGCAAATTAAACAGAAAACCTACCATTCATTCAGATAGACACAACAATGGAAACACCAAGCATTTGGAACAATACTTCTCTATTATATTCATTCAAATGAGATGTACATGGACTCATACAATTCCCTTCAGCATCTCTCGACAACTCTTAACAACAACAACTACAACGGTAAACAACCTTTAGCTACCATAGTCTTCAGCAGCCACATTTGGGAAACAATACATTTTTTTATATAAAAGAGCTCATAGAGATTTTCCCTCCGATTACCTTAGTGCTATCCTATCAAATTAAAGTCTATCAACTATTAAGGATTTATTACAATAAATTTATGAGACAGACAGATAAGATAAAACGCTTTGAATATGTACTGCAACCCACTACATTAAAATAAAATACATTCCCCATCAATCTCATGCAATGGTTCAACCTCCAAACATTTAAGATCATATTTAATTACAATATTTTCAAGATATTACATCATATTCCCTCTTAAATTAAAAGTCACTTCAAAAATGTGTGCTCTGGTGTTGAGTTGTCCTCCACTTGCGCTTTGTTGATGATGCTCATGCATTAGGAACCAATTCCCAAGTGTCATTTTTCTCTATTTGATCTAATTCTTCATCCATGGCCTTATTCCAAAATTCATCCTTGCTAGCCTCTTCAAAACTGTTTGGTTCAATCGTAGATGAGAGTGTTAGGTGTGTTTGTTCTGGTGAACAAATTCTTCTTATAGTCTAAACTCTTGCATCTTTGTTTCCGATAATCTAATCTAAAGGATTATTCTTATGTAATCATCTGCTAGGTGTATTTGGAGGAACTTGTTGAACTTGCTCTTCTACTTATGCATGATCCTCTTCATCTTCCCCTTCTAGTTCGTTTTCATTTTCTGCTTCTTCTTCATAAAGTTGTTCCATTGATTCATTTTATTCTTCCTTTAATTCTCGTCTACTTATTTCATCAATTGTTACATTGATTCTTTACAAAAAAAAAATCAACCTCATATTGTAACACTTGTATTCTTTTATTGTACTTTAGTAACCAACAAGTACTCCTTTGTCCACATGAGAGTCAAACTTTCCCATTCTACTATCTTCTCTTTTGATGTAACATTTGCTTCCAAATACTCTGAACTGCTTCACATTTGTTGGTCTTCCTTTCCATAGATCGTAGGAAGTTTTGTCATTTTTGTTTCTGAGCATTACTATGTTTTGAATGTGAACTGTTGTATGCACTACATGTGTCCAAAACAAATATCTGTCAATTTGGAATCCATTATCATTGTTCAAGCCATTTCTTGTGTAATTATCATTCATTATGATAATTTTATTTTGTCTCTGAACCACTCTCTGAACCAATATATAAAGTCATGCTCTCATCCACTATCATATATATGTCCAAACCTACTAAGTTTTCTTACGAATCCATCTCTATCCATACTATGCAATACTCTACTGCACAACTGTCCATAATGTTGACCCATTTTTCACTATACTATCATGAAGTCTTCACTACTACAACTGATTTTACTTATGCTAACTGACTTCTCTGGATATGTCTTCTCAAATTCTGCAAATTGCTTGAAGGATGGTTCTTTGGTCTATCATAGCTATCACATAGACTCCTCTTGTCTAATATTCATATTACCTGGGAGTCTCTAAGTTGGATGGCTCAGAAAAATTCCTACTTTGATGTGTATTCATCATCATCTTCATTGGTAGATTAATCATCTCTCTGAGCTTTGACTTCTTTCTTTCTTTCTATGGATTCATCTTTCACTACAATGCCTGAAAGTACAATATCTTGAACCTGTTCCTTATTTACCTGTCCTTATTTTCTTTTAGTTACTTTCCAAACCTTTCTATATATGACATCTTTCTTTTTCTCTATAGAATTTTCTTCATCTCATTTTATTTTCAATCTTGTGATCTCTAGGACATGGTCTTTTTTCACATGTTCTTCGTGTTTTCTTATCCATACTTTCTTATATCTAATATCAATGTTCTCTTTCATGGAAGTATCAATCATGCTTCTACAATCACTAGATATGTTTCCATAGTTATGGCATTTGTAACATTCAACTTTACATGGGACCACATAGGCACTTCTTGCTTGAACATTTCTTTTATAATCCCTGCAATCTGCAACCTTATGTCCAAAATTAGTACAATAAAAACAATGACCATAAAAGAAATTTGCATACCTAGGAGTGAATGATATTCTTTATGGTGTAGTCCTTCTGAAATTATTCCTTGACTGAACATGATCATGATTGAAGCTTGTTTGTGGATTGAACATGGATGGTCTTCTTTAATATGGATGGTCTCATTTATGCTTCTTCCTTCTGTGCTGCTATGTTGGCTTCCAAATAATTCTTTTGATATTCAAGATTTTCTTTGATCTTTCTGGCTTCTTCTAGCTGAGTTATTAAGTTCTTGATGACCTATTGGGCTTCTTCAAAATTGTGAACACTTTCCTTTTGTTTCAACAATTCTTTATTGAGTGACTTGTTTTCTTCTCTTATTTCATCTAACACACTAATCAACTCTGCGTCATAATTGTATTCCTTTTCAATTAGTTTTTCTATCTCATTTCCTTCATGGCATTCTATTTCAAGATGTCTGAGTTTTTCACAATTAAATCAAAACAAAATACCTATGGTGATTATGTACTCTTCATCTTCCAAATCTGTTTGACATGGTGAGCATAATTCTTCTTGATCTGAATCTGCATCTTCTTTGGAATTTTTTGAATCTGCAATGGGTGAAGAATATGTGTCATGTAACTTATCCCAAAGTTCTTTGGCTGATGAACATTTACCAACATTTTATCTTACTCGATTAGGTAATCCTTCCCAGATGAAATCCATTTCTATTTTGTTACTCTTCTTCAATTCCTTGTTGGCTGTAGTCTTTTCCCTTTTTGAACTATCATATCCTATAACAACTAATAGCCAAATATAATGCCCATGTGCCTGTCAAAATACTTTCGTCCTTATGCTCCACATCTCATAATTTTAAACATTATAACCATTAAACATTGGTACTCCATTCTCAGAATAATCCATGATCTCCTTCCAGTGGTTAAATTGTTTCCTGAAGGAACCTGCTCTGATACCAATTGTTGGATTATTGGGAGGGGGGGTGAATCAGTAATAGAGCAATCTAATCCTTTTTAACAACAAAATGCAAGTGTTATATCAATGTAGCATTATCATCCAATAGATGCAGAGTAAATAAACAATGAAAAAATGAGCAATCATACACATACACAGTACACTAGTGTTTTTATGTGGAAACCCAAAGTGGGAGAAAACCACATAATTCTTTTTCTTATATGTCTTTAATAATTGTATTCATTGGAAGCACCAACTTCCTTTGTTTTCCAGTTGCAACTAGAAGGCGGAACCAACCCCCTAGTTTCTCAGGATACAACTTGAAGGAAGCTCGAACTCCCCAATTCTCTGGCTACTACCAGAAGGAGGATAAAACCCCCTATGTTCTCTGGCTACAACCAGAAGGTGGCAACAACCACCTATCCTTGCCCCATCCAACTGCCCTGACATATAAGTAGAATGATGGAACCATTTTCACACTATCATTGTAAGATATATTGTTGTAAACTTGTACCAATCAACCTGTAATCAACCTGTACCATAAACAAGTGCATCAACCATGAACCAACTTGTACCAAACAACTTGTAATCAGTATGTACCATCAACAAGTGCATCAACCATGCACCAACCTGTACCTCAACCTATAATCAGCCTATACCATAAACAAGTGCATCAACCATGCACCAACATGTACCTCAACCTCAACAAAAATCCCTCATAAATTTCATCATCCAAATCTGATTTGTAACTTTGTAATAGACCTGGTGTATATGATCACATACTTGCAAACCTTCCTTAGCTTGTTGAATTTTGGGTTATTCTAGAGATCAAAATTGTAGAGAATGCCCCGCACATAATATTTGTTGTATAGATCTGAAAATGGTATTTGGTACACAACATACTATGGACTATTCTCTAACCAATCCATTTTTTCTTACTGAATTTATATCTGTTATGAAGAAGTTATGGTGTTTTTACCCGAAACACCTTAGAAAGAATCATCAAAAGAATTTATCCTCCCTTGAATTTTGGCCTTCTTTACTTCACCTTCCCTCTGAAATTTAGCTTAGATATCCTTTGGTTACCTCAATCACTTGTAGATATTCAATATGATCAAGTGTGATTAAAATGAGAGACCCTTGCCTCTTATTTATAATTTTATGTAGCTTCCTCAAGGGGTTACCTTCTAACCATCTTAAACCACTTTCCTTATTTTAGGGTTAACCCACTTCTAACCACTTGTCCACTTAACTTAACCACTTTACATAATTAGTAATTTCTCCATTAAATTAATTATTTAAATAATTTCTTTTGCATCATCTTTGACTTATAGTACACTCATCACTTCACTTTATTATTTACCTTCTAAAATCTCTTAAACCACTTTCCTTATTTTAGGGCTAACCCACTTCTAACCACTTGTCCACTTAGTAATTTCTCCATTAACTTTATTATTTAAATAATTTCTTTTATACCTTTGACTTATAGTACACTCATCACTTCACTTTATTAAATAATTTATTCTTTGCAACCACTTTGACTACTTTGACCTTTGAGAACTCATCACTTCACTTTATTATTTAAATAATTTATTCTTTGCAACCACTTTGACTACTTTGACCTTTTGGGGCTTCTAGATGACTCATGAGGGTTATCCAACTTCACATGGCCATAACTCTCTAACCGTGAGGAGTTATGTGACATTCCACATAGAATTGGAAATGGAATGACATGTAATATCCATATAGAATAGTATTACCTTCAAATATATCAAAACTCATACCATTATCCATCAAACAAACTTGGGTCTATTACCCAAAACTTTGTTCCACCGGAATTGTCTACCAGGCATTCTTCAAGGGTTGACATCAATGAAAAAAAACCCAATTAATCAACACTTGTATTTCAATCAGATCATGTATTCAATTTATATCCAATTAGAAATTAATACTACCCAATGAACAATGAATAATAGTATAAGATATACACCAATACACCATGCACAATATATAAGAAGTAATTATGTATTATTCTTCAAAGGAAGTAATGACTTCCAAAGGTGGCTATAGCTTCCAAATATAAAGGGAGGGATAAACCTCCAAAAGGTAGATACAATCCTCCAATATCAATAGAGGGTTGACCTCTCCATCCTTTCCCCTTCCTTCCACCCAATAATATAAGAGAGATAATAAAACTTTAAATTATCACCATCAACCAACCATCACATAGAACCTGACAATGCTTCCTGAGACTTCTTCAACTTCTGCAATTCTTCACTTCTTGGAATAATTAGATCCTATAGATAATATTACTCAATTTATTCTCTGAAACTCCTCCAAGTTTCACTCTTTGAATCCTTCCATAAAAGGAGTTATAGAGAAAATGGTAGACCTTATTCAATTCTAGTTTCTTTAGAAGAGAGAACTTGTACATAATGCCTCACACTCAATATTTAATAGCAGATTCTGAAATTCGTACACCAAAAACTAAAGCCCATACTATTTCCAATGCAATTAGTCTCACTTAATTTGGATTCTCTAAGAATACGTTATGATTGTTTTACCCAAAACACTTGTTTATGACTAGCTTCAGGACTAGTCAAAAATCCTATCTTCCACAAAGTGTATCTCCAAAATTATAGCGAATAAAGAGCTGAAATTTTTACCACAGGTACCTAGATATGTTTTCTCACTAAAATCTTAATTCAACCATATGAATCGTTATAGAAACAAATTTATAGCAAAAATGGTAAGATCATGTGTAAATAACATACCTTAAAACACATCACCAAAAGACTTCATCCTCCCTTGAAATCTGGCCTTCTTTACTTCAGATTTCCTCATAAATTTGACTTATATCTCCTTGTTCATTAATTAAATTGTGTGTGTTGAAAAATGAATGTATAATGAGTTGTATTTATACCCTTTATGGAACTTCCTTTTAACATTAGGGTCGACATGTAGTTTCTTCTTCAATTCACATTGTCATATTCAAAAATCCATTTCTCCTCAATCATGAGGATCCACGTGACGTGCCATATACCACCGGAAGATTCATGAATTATACTATCCATCCATGGGTGTTTTATCTATAGGTGTAATTTTATTCATGTCTATATACTTCGATCAAATGTGGGGTCCAAAATCCAATGGCTAGGGTTGACATCAATCACAACAACCAATCTTCCAACAAGAACCACAAAATTTACAGAAATTAAAAGCATGTTCAGATGCAGATATTTCACCCTTGCCATCAAATCTTAGTTGTGACAAGAAATATAAAATATTTCAATGAGGTTTGGGAGGTACAGTACCATAAAAACACCTCCATAAAGGGATATGGGATGGAGCCTTTAGTAAATAAAAAAACAAAATCAATGCAAATGACTCCACAGGCTCAACTTTTCATTTATCCCTCCTTCTAGTGTCATTTCTATTGACAGGCCAGAATGGCCCTTTCAATTGGATGAGGGAAAATTCCCAATGGAATATCCCAATCAGACCCACTCTCATTTGGGGTAGTGTTTCCCGTGAGTTTATGAGCCTCTCTTCCGCTCAGAATTAAAAGAATAAAAAGGGGAAAGACAATTAACTTCCCCCCAAAGAGTTCTAACTAATTCTAAGTCTAAACTAACTAAAATCTAACTAATCTAATCTAAACTAATTCTAACCTATCCCGGTAGAAAAAATAGAAGAATGAGTACAGCAAGAGATAATGTCATTAGAATCAGAAAAATAATTATGTATGCTAATGATATGTGATAACAACAATGCTAAAAATACATAGACAATTAGTTGTACAATCAATCTATAACATCATTTTTTAACCCACAAGGAAACTAGTGATAACATAAGAAAACATAATAGATTGCAGAAATAGTTCATACGACACAATCCTATCTACTCAAACAAAAGAGAAATGCACAAAGAATAGTCTCATGTACATCCACCAAAGCCACCAATTTCCGAAATGCCTCCTAATCTTTATTCCTCAAAATTACTAATACCATGTTTTGTTACAAAGGGAAACAATCATGATACTTTCAACTAGCTCCCTTTTATAGAACAAGAGAGAGACTCTTCAGTTCTCATGACCATTTGTTTCGTTTTTCCCTAATTTAATCTTTTCTACATTTCAAATTTTCCTGGAATTCAGAAAATGTAGATGTAGGAGTTACAAATGGTAGCTGAAGAGACTCTCGGGTGGTTTCATTCTCCCTATGATAGTTTACCAATAATATCTATTTAAAATTATTATTCACTCTCCTTGTTGGGTTGTTTTCTAAATTTCTTGCATTTTTTGGGGCATTTTTTTCTTTGATCTGTTGAATGATATCATTTTATATTTTTCCTCTGTATTAGCTTTCCGTTGAGTTATTTCTAGCTCAATTTTATCAGCCGAAGCTCAAGATAAGATTCTTTGAAGTCTGTATGTTCGATTCTTCATCTGAATTCGTGTTATGTATGTGTTTTGCATTTTTTTATCAAATTACACTCTCAATATTCCCCCATTTTGTATGCCATATTTTTCGTCTCTTCTCCATATTTATATAGGGCTATCCTTGTCTTGATTTCATTACTTGTGGCCCCGAATATGACTTCTTGAAGTTGGTATGGCCATTTTCCCCCCAAATCCACGGTTTCCATTTTTCTATATTTTATGATGTCTTATATCAGTTGTTCGACCTAGATACCCATACCATTGCATTCCTCTATCTGACACATTTCCAATGAGGTATCACGAGCCTCATTCCACATTTGTAGAAAAAGTTATGGTTGTTTACAATTTCTCACTCAATAGCCATTGACCAGGCCCGTGGGTTAATCTGGACCCTTAATTCTTGAACCTACAAAAGAGAAAACTCACCAAATCAATGGTTCTAGTCAATTTTCCATCGAACCTAGAAAATGGTAGAGTGTGTGTTTATAAATTTTCATTAGTGTCTTCCTCTCTCCTGTTCAATTCCCATCCTGGCATATTAACTCTGAGAGAGATATCTAGCCATTCAACAACTATGGATAAATCTGCATCATCCATCGGGGGATTTATTTCACATTCTTCTCTAATGTGTCAGTGAAAATGGATCGAAGAAAAGAATCGAATAATATTCCTTCTTCAATTCGCATGTTGAAGGTAAAAGCCCAAAAAACGTGTTGATGTGTAGTCGGAGTTAATCATTCAACATCCAAAAAGTTTGTGAAGTTTCAAGGCATTGGCAAGAGGTATCACGGAATATTCTCTCATAGCTCCATTTTTTATGCAAAAGATATGGATCGTACTTCCAGTGATGATCAACGGTCACGATTAAAATTCATTCAAATTCTGAAGGAGACCATCCAGAGTGTTAAATCCAACCATCCAAACTTATAACCCGAATATTGTTGAATGAAAAATATCTGATTGTTCACTCAGGGAAAAGATCGATGGCTCGAGAGAGTTTCTCTTTGGCAATCCACTCGAGGTTTAATCTTGCGAAATTTTTCAAAGTAATAAGCCCATGGTTCCGATGTTGGTTTCTTAGAAGGAAAGGGTCTTCGATTGAAAAGAGAATGTGTAATTAACTAATGAATTCAGTTGCGAACAACATTTTTATGTGAAAGACAGAGATAAGGATTTGATATGAGGAAATGAAGGAACGGTTGCAAACTGAGGAACTGAAATAAATTGTTGTATTGTGGGTACTATATCCATAAGGCCATCAACTTTCGAGAATGAATGAAAGTCGTCAATAGAGTAGAAAGTGAAATGAAATCCAAACCATTCATCAGGGGAGGGTCGTTGGAGTGATTTGTGATA
The DNA here is from genome assembly GCA_010110895.2 of Picea sitchensis. NCBI lineage: Eukaryota > Viridiplantae > Streptophyta > Pinopsida > Pinales > Pinaceae > Picea > Picea sitchensis. Next base: position 112,188 of record SNQJ01S0042238.1, on the reverse strand, counting down.
TTAGTAGTAGATGTACTCTGATGGAGAAGAACTCAGACAATGAAGAGTGTGAATGCTAGGGACAATGAAGCTTCAATGTCTTTGTCGGAGTATGTGATCGGAACGCTCGAAAGAAGAGTCAGGACAAATACTGACGATGATGAGGATAAGTGGTGGGCACCACATCATCGTTAGAGCCATGTCAAATGAAACAAGAGAGTGTGAGCCCCATAGATGCCATGTAGAAGTGGAAAGAAGAGGAGATATTTAGATTAAGAAAAATTTTTAAGGCCATAAATTTCAATCTAGAAATCGGATTTAAGAATTGTTAAATTCATTGGAAATCTCTCGATGGTAAAAATCCAACTGTGAGATTTGGTTAGAGTAAATAATAGAGGAAAAGCAGGAGAAAACCCAATAGGCCTTGGGCCTAGGTTTTGGGAGAGAGGGAAGTCCAAAAGAAGAATCTGGTAGAGATCAACCTGAAGAGGCTTGGGGACAAGTCTGTAGGAAAGGTGGATCCAATAACCTTGGAAGCTCGAGACTTCAGGGAAAGAGGAAAAGGGGAATCTCGGTAACGATCAAATTCAAGGTTCTAGAAAAGGATCAATAGATTTCCCACATGCCTCTCAATGTTGGAGTAGTCATGCGAACAAAGTGGCTTTGCAAACCTTATACTGCAAAAAAAAAGAATGAGATCAACCATGGAATGAAGGAAGACTAGCTAATACAATAAAAAATATATTCCCTTCCTTTAAACCAAATTATGAGAGAGTGTTAGGTTTATTGAAAAATAATGTGATGATTGTAGGTGAGTGTCTTAAGCCTACATATGCTAATTTGAAATACAAGAGTAGGATCCATATGCAAGAGCACATAGTATGAAGTCATGCAACATAACATGCTAGCAAGAGGATGCATAATTTGAATTGGGAAATCAACAAATAATCAACCACAACCTCATCCAAGACATGCAATAGAACATCAAGTTGTGCAGCCAAATAGGATCATCAAGCACTTCAGAATCAACAAAAGTTTTGAATAAAGCATGTCAAGTCCATCATACAAATGTCAACAAATATAACAGTCTAATAAACATTATGAAGACATTTGAAATCATCAAATTGGGAAGGATAGTCAGCACGCACCAAAGACAATCATCCATCAAGATAAAACCCCCAAACTCTTTCAAAGTAGGAAAAGGGATAACATTAGGTTCAAGAGGTAGAGGATTAGGCAATAGGGTTTAAATTTTAGTAGGGGGGGGCTTTCCTTTCACTTGTAAAAGAAAAAGTAAAGGTGGGTTGTTGTGGCCACAACATGTGGCTAAACAGGCAGCCATAGAAGGAATCTGGATCAAGTAGGAAATATTTGATGAATATTTGCAGATGAAGGATCCTTATGGCTATCCAAACTTTGTTCACACCTTTTCAAGAGTTCCTACATACATTGACTTCATTCCAAGCTATGGGCCTAAATGGCTAGGTCTCATGTATCACTTCCCATTAATATGGCTTCCAGTGGTTAAGTGTCAATGTTTTTATCAACTTGAACCAGAAGTTGCAAGGGATTGGTGGCGAGATGTGACTACTATAGAAGGGTACAAAGTTGTATAAGAAGATACTTCTGGGACATATAATCTCACCAACCTGCATATTTCATACTCCTACTCCATCTCAGACTTTGAGTAATTAACAGGTTACATGAGGACATGAAGTTTCTTCAATTGGGGAGATAGGTTGGGCTTAGGAATTGAAAACTTTTTGTCTCCACTTTTCTTCCATTTTACCCACTTTTTCCAAATACCCTTAATTGTGCTTACCAATGACCTATATTCCATTTTTTATCAAGGTATGTTAAAGTCCAACGTTACTCTGATTCATTAAAGTTTTTCTTGCAATTGAAAGGATTATAATTATTTTGGATAATTATTGACAAGGTGTTGAATAAATGTTCTTACAGGTGTGCGCTTACTCTCATCCCATAAGTTGTTGCTCCCATTGTCCATGTTGCTTTTACTCTTTACAATCATGTTGTATACTTTTGGAATCATCGTTTCTCATGTTGATAAAGTCAATATATGATATAACCCAATTATGGTAGTGCTAACTAACTCTTTTTCGATATAAGGGAAGTTGTTCTATGAAGCTTCTAACGAGGAAATTGTTATGAGTATTTTTTAGTATTTTCAAGCTTTATTCGACCTATTTCAGGGATGGCCTGATTTGATGTAATATTGTTATGAAAATATCTTAATTTGAGTCTATATTGAACAACTTGAGAATCGAAATATTCTCAAGCTTGTTCGTAATCATCGATTTTACGAGAATAGTTAACTGAGTCTATAAAGAAGAGCATCCTCACTCTCAAAGGGGGATTAGATATTGGATTTTGAATAGAACAAAAAATGCATTTGTAACTTCTAGAGATTGATTAATAAAACCATGGTTGGATTCATGTTCATTTGAGTTGTATTTTTTAATTCTTTTCCAGCACCTACTGAAGAGGAAGTGCCCTCCTCTTTAGCAGGGTAGTTGTTGTATTTTTATAGATAGCTTTTTTATTTATTGGTTGTGTTTTATGGTTTTATCAGTGCTGACAATATTTAATTGTTGAATTGTGTTGTTACTGGTTGATTAGGAGTTTATATTAATTGCAGTTACTGTGTTACTTTTGACAATCGATCGGTAGAGTCAATTAAAGAATTTGATCAACTCCATATTGCAAGTGTGACATTTCATTTACTGAAGAGTGTGCCATATAATTTACTACAGGGTGTGAAACCTAATTTACTGCAAAGAGTGTTTTTTTATTCATTGCAAGCGTGTTGATTTTATTTACAGCAAGAGTGTTATCTCGTTTGTTAAGAGTGTGTGATTTTGATTACTATCGGTGTGTTATTTCCTTTACTACAAGTTTGTTGTTTTATTTTCAACAAAGTGTGCATGATATTATTTACAATGGGTGTGATGAATAGTGTGTTGGACAATTACATTATTAGCTGAGTGTCCCTTTTGTTTGAGTTTCAACATAATAGTTTCCATTCCTTGGTTAAGCATGTTTGGTTTGTAAAATTTTGCACACAACTAGCGCCAGTTGAAGGATTGTAGCCTGCATATACTGTGCATAATAAATTTTAAATAAAATACTTTCCTAGGTTGACAATTTATGTTTGAGCAATTGAAGTTGTTTTATTAAAGCAATTAAATTTACCAACAACTCCTCACATGTTTTTGATGATGTTATAGGAGAAGGCATGGAGTCATATTTCACTCAATGTTTCCCTCAAACTATCATATATCATCTCTCCTCTCAGTAAGTGGTTTATGTAAAATGTAGGCCTGGGGAGTTGTTGTAATCTAGGGGAAAGTAGGGAGTGTTACCAGTAGAACCTTACATATCCATCATAGAGATACATGCATACACATAGACATATATAGATACATACACAAGTAATGAGATCCCAAAGAAAAATCCTTTTATTATATTATAGACAGTACAACATAATTACATATAAAATCTCACATGAAGTTATCTCATCCTTCATGTGCGTATCTATTTATACCTCTATCAAGTGGTTGTAACTACTTAACTACTTGGGTCAGTCAGTTAACAGAGACTCTGACCAACTTCTACTTCTAAATATGTCAGTCGATCAACAGATTCTAAATCGATTGTCAGGTCTAGTCGACAGGGTCAACTGGCCCCTACAACATCTCCCCCCACCTCAATTCCTTGCTCGTCCCGAGCAAGTGCGGGTCATAGAATTATTTTTTCATATTTTGATTACAATATTACAATATGGAGAAGTATAAGATGAAGAGAGAAAGAGAAGTATGTAAGAAAAAGAGACAAAATCTTTATGTGGATGGCCGAATTAAGGTACTAATTTTGACTGTGTTGTTGTTCCTGGAGTTCCACCACTAGCTTTGTCGGCTTCCTTGTTCTTTTCACTTCTTGTACTGACCTTGAAAGTTTTCTGAATAATTCTAGGGGCTAAATTATTTATTTTCTAAATGAAGTTGAACCAAGTGTTGACCTCCTGTTGTGCTTCAATATTTAGAATCTTTGACGAGGAGATCAAGTCGATTTTCTCTTCTATACTTTATATCTGAGAATTTCCCCAATTTTGATCAAATTGTTGTTTTGTATGTTGAATTTTACCTATGATTTGGCTCAAGCGGTTGGCTGCCTGGTATGTTTCTTGTTGCACTTTGTGTCCCTCCTTCTGCCATTCTTTCTCCTGTTGTGATAGTTTTTTCTCTATTTCTCTTTCTTTTTCCAGTTTTATAGTGAGGGATTATTTTATTTTTTTATCCGTGTTTGAGTTCCTTGACCTTTTTATATTATTGACTACAACCCTTTGTATCCGACATTTATTGAATGCTTCTGCAAAATGAGTTGGCCATTTGTTTACCACAGAGATTAGTACACTAGATTCTTTGGTTAATTCATGTATGTTCTTCTTGAATCCCTTCATATTTTGTTGTTATTCTTCTAAGACCACGTTCATTTGTTCCTAGGATGTCTAGATTTTTTTAAGTGCTAAGTCACGTTGCTTCTCGACCTATTATTTTTCATTCTTTAGTTCTTGTACATGTTGTCGGTAACTTGCGATGTTTTTTATCATTCTGTCAATCAGTTCCTTGAAGCCTTCTAAGGGGTTCTGAACTTCTGACATATGTTTTATCCCTTCATTCATCCTAAATACTTCTATGCATCCTTTCAACATATTATTTTTCTCTTGTTATAGTCTTTCGACGTGGTTTCCTTCTTTCAACACCTTATTCCATCTCCTTGTTGATTCTTTTGAAGTATCTCCATGTAAGTCAAACAAATGTTTGTCGAAAATGGAAATTCGGTCCAAATGAGGTTTCAAATGATGACCCTGATGGATTCGTTGTTCTAGTCGTTATGATATTGATAATGGGTTTCTTCATTTTATTTTTTTTATCTACGGATTTGGATGATTGGTTGTATTTTGTTACCGCCTGTTGTGATGTTGGGATGCTTTGTTTACTTGTTTCATATTTTTTTTCTTCCTCATGCTGGGAGTTTTGTACCTCCATATCTTCTTTGTCGTGGATCTCTGGCTCTTCTACATTAATATACTCAACATCTATGGGATCTATATTTGGTAAATGATTTTCTTTCTGTATATTTTCGATGTTCTCCGCTTGTATGTTGGAGTGTCATTTTTTGTCTTTGCTTCCTTGTCATTCTAGTTAATATCAACCTGATGTGCTTCATCTGACCGCAAGACTTATTCCTATTGATTTGATGCTTCAAACAGATGGACTTTCTATTTTTTTGTTGGGATGGTCAGCTCAGTTATTTGTATTGATCCAATTGAATGTTGTGGTGACATCAGTTTTCTGGTCGACTGTTGTTGTACTAATTTTGTGTCGAATTCTTCGACTGACTCCTACTACTCCATGTTGATGGTTTCTATCTTGATGCCATCCATCTCAACTGGATTATCCGACTTTGTTTCTTCGGATGATTCATTGATGATGAGTTGCCTCTTCTTTTTCTTTGCGGTAAATTATTCTATGACCGAGACCAGTTCCACCGGGGGTGACTCCTTGGTGAGTTTGATTGTTGCATCATGTGTTGTTTTATTGCTTGGTGTTACTTTTGGTATTAATTAACATTCTGTCATGTTCACTATAAATTTCATCAAGCTGGCAAAAGTAGTTCTTCTCTCTAAATTTTTCTACCTCCTTACCCCTCTTGTTTCAATTTTCATGAGCATGCTCTTTATGTTCTTCACTTTCTGGAAGGCCTCCTTCATTTGTGGTCCGATAGAGGAATTATATATCTTCTTCATGGTAGCATTTTCTTCTCTAGTTTGTTGTAATTTGACGAGGATATTGAAGGTGTTACTTGTCATTTTTTCTTTAATGATGAGGTCATTGAAGTCGATGCCCTCATTTAACTGGAATGTTTTTCTCCATATCTCCTCTGTGTTGATCTCTAGTGATTCTTCCTCAGTAGTTTTCTTCCCTTTGTTCTTTTTATTCAGTTGTTTTCTTTTTCCTGGGGAAGGATTTGGAGGGAACATTGTCAGAGCTTGTAAGTCTTCGACAAATGGAACTATTTAGAGCATGAATTATTTTTATTCTTCTTGTTCCATATCAGTTAATGGAAATATTATAGTCATCCTCGTCTATTATGCCTCAGGAAGAATTTATAATTTATGATTGATTTTTCTTTCCAATTTTGTGAAGATTTCTTCCACTATCAGTTGGTAATGTAATTATTTTGGTTCTGGCACCGATGCAAATCCACACCAAACATTTGTGAAGTTGAGGTTAAGATAAAAATGGAAAGGTGATGGAAGTTCTCGATGTATTTCTTGCTTGACTTACCATCTATGGGTACTATCTTTCAAGCCTACAACCCACAACCAAAACATCTCTTCTGGTGGAAGTGAGTTTTAGGTATGTGTCTGATTTAAGGAGAAAATGATGTACTTCTCCATTGTTAGGGTATTATTAGATGTGAATGTTTCTTCTCCTACATTCCCATATTGTTCCATTTCTATCCAGATTAGAAATGATGGAAAATTGACGGCTCGACCCAATTCTTGAACTTCCTTGCAATTGGTTCTAAGCATCTCGACCAAATTCCCCCCCCAATTGAATGTTTATGAATTTTGATAAACTTGGGTTATTTCTTTGACCATTGTCATCTTTACGTTGGACGCCCATCCTGCTGGTGTGAAGCACAAAGAAATTATGATGGCATCCCAACGATCTTTTGGGTCAGTGATTTTATTGATCAATAATCTCTTAGAGTTTTTGGTTGTTTCCAACCCTGTTAAAAAATGCATCCAGTCGTTAGAATTGGTCGATTTGGGTACTTTGGCCCCTGCCCTTGGGATTACCAAGATTTGGTAGAGGAGTCTGCCAATTATTGTTATGGCCTAATCTAACCATAGGTATCCTTGATGATACCAACTAACAATAAATTTGTCCTCTTATTCTTTCCATTGAACCATGTCATCTACTTGCGGGGCACCAAGGATATGTCGGATTCCTTCTTTTTTCAGGAATTCAGTTTCTTCTTTCCAACATCCTTCCTCCAAGGATATGTCGGATTCCTACTTTTTCCAATTTATTCGGATTTGTAATGGTGTCACGATGGCTCTATCAAAAAATTGCCTTTTTCTTGAACCTTTTGTTGTGTTGTCGACTTGACCTCTCATACTCGGCCTTTGTTGATCCTGGATACTAGTTTCTGGCAACATTGGAAAATTTATAGGTTTGGTCGTTTGTGCGCTTTGAGCTACACTTATCTATGGAGGTGAGAATAATAGTGAGGCAAATTCGTATGATTCTTCCAAATTTATATTTTGTTGTGAGAGAATCGGGTTAAATGCATCCATCTATTCTCATATTTCATGCTCTTTTGTCATAAAGATTGGTGGTACGAGTGGGTCGAGCGAGTGGACATTTAAATCGTTGCTTGGTTGGAATTTGTTTATGTCCTATAGGCCATTAATTGCAAGATATTGTTTTTGAATGTTGAAGCTATCAGTGTATTCGGCGGTTGCATGAATAGTTGTACACCAATCATTTCCATCATTAATTCTCATGTCATCTTTTACTTGTCCCGAATTAAAATCTCCATCTTTGTTGACATTGGTGTTTTCTCAGTCGGTAATGACTTGGACCTCATAAAGGATGTTTCCTATGTTGATACGTGGTTGATACACAATTCGGTCGATGGGATTTATTGAGCCATGTTTATTACTTGATTGACTTAGTCAATGTCGATGATGGCTTTCTTGTTCATTTATTTTGCTAATTTTTACTGAGTCTGAATGATGTCATCTTTTGTCATGCCAATCAATTTCTATTGATTTGTGTTCATATGATATTCTCTCACTTGATATACACTCATTTGAACCATGTTCACTTACTCCTATATTGATCCTTTCACTTGATTCTTTTCTTATGAGTATTTGTCTTAAGTCGGTTGAAGGTGTAGAATGTCGAGAATATCTTCTGCTACCTTGTCTTGGGCTTTACCATGGGTTGCTTTCTCTCTCCATTTTACTTTATTGTTTATTTTACTTTAGTGTTATGGATATTCTTTAAATACTTTAAATTTTTTGTTTTTTTATACCTGAATTTGTCTAACTATTTTTTATTATTATTAATTTTTAGGCAAGGTTTATTTCTTATAAGTATGATTAGTTAGTTTAGTCAGTTCCTGTTGGAAACTCCTTGCTATACGTTTTCAACATGGTTTTTTCCCTTTATACTTGATATTTATTGAAATGAGCACCATTAATTACTTTCTTAAATGGATTCCCCAATAACGTTCTAAGTTGGATTGCACCAGTCGGTCGAATGTCTTCCACCACATAAGGCCCCAACCATGTTGTTTCCAATTTTATGGGTTTTCCTTTTATACAAATGTCATACAATAAGACTAAGTATCCCTCTTTTATATACTTTTTCTTTAAGTGACGATCATGCCACGCTTTTTTCTATTGCTTCTGACCCTCTTGGTGATGGATTGCTATTAGCCTCTCTTCTTTAATCTTGTTCAATTGGTATAGTCAGGCATTCATGTTTTTTCTCTCATCAAATTTTATTATAGTTGCAACCTTGTTGGATTTAGTCCAAAATTGTAGTAGGTGTTGGTTGTGGAGCCTGATTATATTCCTGATTAATAGGTATTATTTTCAGCCATGTTTATACCCCATGAAGACTGTACAACCTAGAAGAGTGTACACCCCTCCAAGAGGGGGGGTTGTAGGGGGGGATTTCCCCCCTGCGGGGTCCGGGTGAAAGTGGGCCCCCGACAGGGGTTCGGGGGAGAAAACCCCAAAGGAAAAAATTCCTTGTAAATGTATATTGTAATTTCATAGTAAAACTGGACCGTTCATTATAAGGTTGCAGATATGATAGTAGAAGTTATGTTAGGGTTTTTTTTCCCTAGAAGGCAACCCTCATTATGAGCGAATTGTATTGTGGTTATGTATCATTGTGAATATTGTATTCTAAGAGAGGATATTGTTATATAAAGAAGAGGAAGTTACAACTGGTGTGTTGTAGGTTGTATCCCTTCATTTGTTGGATAATAACAAAGGAAGGACCTGGAAATTTATCTGGTGGACGTAGCCCACACTAGGTGAACCACGTATATCTGTGTCTCTATTTAATTGTGTATCTTATGTGTTTTATTTCCACATTTGTTTTATTTTATTGCTCTGTGATATTGTTTTTCTAACAACTGGTATTAGAGAGAAAGGTAACTCGTACGAAAAGAGGGTTCCCAGTTTGAGTGGGAGAAATGGTGGAAGATGGAAAGTTTAGGGTCAAGAAATGTAATAACCAAAACTACCATTTATGGAAGATGCATATGGAATATTATTTATATCAGAAGGATCTATTCCTACCATTGGGTGGAATAGAAAAGAAGTAGATGGCCATGAAGGACGAAGAATGGGAGGTTCTTAATAGAAAGGCACTAGGAATGATACAGTTGAGAATGGCAGCATCAGTGGCTTTCAATATTTCGAAAGAAAAGACAACGAAGGAGATGATGGATGCATTGGATAAACTATATGAAAAACCATCAGCATCCAATAAGGTATTTCTAATGAAGAGATTATTTAATATGAAGATGTCAGAAGGTGTGTCTGTTGCAGACCATTTAAATGAATCTAATACAATTACTAATCGACTAAGTTTTGTAAAAGTGGACTTTGATGATGAGGTTAGGGCTCTTCTAATATTGTGCTCCTTGCCAGAAAGTTGGAACGGCTTGGTCATGGTTGTAAGTAACTTTGTCTTTGGTTCAAACAATTTAAATTTTGATGATGTTGTTGGTGTTATCCTTAGCAAGGAAATGTGATGGAAAATCACAGGTGAGACATTAGGTAATGCATTAAACATGGAGAATAGGGGAATAAAAAAGGATAGAGGAAAGGGCTCAGGGAACCGCAAGAATTCTAGGAAGGGAAGATCCAAATCTCGACTGGGAAATATAGAGTGTTGGAATTAAGGGGAGAAAGGACATATGAAGAAAGACTACAGAGCTCTAAAGAAATAAAGAGATGGACATCAGAAGAAAAATAAGGAAGCAAATGTAACAGGTGATGTGTTACAATATGCTTTGATTATTTCTATAGATAATATTTCTGAGTCTTGGGTAGTAGATTCTAGGGATTCAGTTCATGCAACGCCCCCTAGGAAACATTTTCTAGATTATGTTCAAGGTGATTTTGGACAGGTTAATTTGGGTGATGATGCACAATGAAAATTTTTTGGAATGGGAAAGATAAAAATAAAGCAAAGGAATGGAAACCAATGGTTGTTGAAAGAGGAAAGACATGTTCCAGATCTAAGGAAAAATATGATTTCAAAAGGGCAGTCAGAAAGTGAAGGTTATATATCCATATTTACAGATAAGGTGTGGAAGGTCACCAAAGGATCACTGGTGATAGAAAAAGGAGAGAAGGTGGGTACATTGTATTTATATACTAGTAATACAAATTCTTCTATCTCTTTAGATTCTATAGGAGTGGATAGAACACTGTGGAATCATACGATTAGACACATGAGTGAGAAGGGGATATAGATACTTCACAAAAAGAATTTGTTGCCAAATCTTAAAGAAATTGATTTGGATTTATGTGAGCACTATGTTTATGGAAAACATAAGAGACTCAGATTTCTCAAAGTTGGAAAAGAAAAGAAGAGTGAAAGGTTAGAGCTTGTTCATACAGATGTATGGGGATTGTTGGGCTCTAAATATGTCCTAAAAAAACCTTAGTTTGACATTAATTTATCAACTCGAGGATTCGTCTTTTATCTCAAGAATATCATCAAAGTCTATGCAGATAGCTGTAGAGGCTAAAAATCGTGTAGTAAAAAAAAATCTGAGTTTATCAACAATCAATTTCCTCAAATGTTCATTAAAGATTCTGAAACTAAGATCTTACTTAATAGAATTGAAAACATGATTTGAATGAAAGGAATTAACTAATCTATTGAATTCATTTAACTAAGAAGCAGTAATTGAATCTATGTAAAGACATGCAGAATCAAACTATCAACTATTAATCAATTTTCTGGAAAGGAAAAAACGAATTACTCTATCTGTGGAAAGGAACAACAATTGTAACCTAATCAAAAGGAACAACAACTGTAACTTTAACTGAAAGGAACAACAAATGTAACCTGATAGAAAGGGACAACGAATGCTAATCTAAATGAAAGAACAATGCGTATGAAAATGTGAGGAACTGTCAAGAAGTAAACTACAACAATGGAAATTGGAACAAAAATCGATAATACTCAAATGAAGCATATATATTATGTAAGCAAACAACATGAAATCATTAACACACTTATGCTTTTATCTTAGCTATTTCAAATGATATTTAAATCACAAAATGTGAATTAAACTGATATGATTACAGATTGAGACAGTTACTCCTTCGAACTAGGCCCTCAATCCTTGGAAGCACTGCTACTAGAAACTCATTATGAAAGAAAGATGAAAACACCAAAAGCTTCTATTAATTCCATGATTGATACAACATTTATAAAAAATGATTACGTAGATCAATTCTGAGTTCCAAATGTTTGGATAAATTCTTAGATGTCCTTTTTAGGATCCATTACCCTCTATATATTACAATAATATGGGTAAATTAATCTATCCTGAGGATCGAGAGATCCTCAGGATTGCTTTACTATTAATAAAGTTTACAAGATGAAGAGTCGATCTTCCTCAAAACTACTTTGTGCCTAAAGTATTCAATTTCCAATGGCTCACACATCTTCAGAATCTCCTTAGCTATCTTGGGTTTGACAATATTTATCCATTCCTGTAACAAAATCAAACAATTCCAACCGTATTTTAGAATTTATTAAATATAACTTATTAATCATTTTCTATCCTATTTATTCCTAATTAACAGAAAAGTCAATCCAAATTATGTCATAAGATGTGGGATTAAGGAGGATATTTGTACCTTTTCCACAACCCAACATACCCCCCAACTTACCTTCTTGCATGTCCTCATGCAAGATGAGATATTACATGTAAAGCAATGATGTTGTAAGGAGGAAAGGTTGGTTCACCAGGTCTCCTAAACCAATTATTTCTTTTAAGCTCTCCAAAAGCATCGTCTTCCTTCTTCTTATTAATTTTATAATCTCTCTGGTAACTTTCTGGAGGAAACCAAATAATAGGGGAATTATACCTGTACCCAATCCAAGCAGGTCCTTCCTCCTAGATTAGTCCAATGTATCTGTCTACTCTAAAGGTAGCTGTAAAAAAAAATTGAAACCAAAGGGTTCCCTACTTTTAACTTCACTTGGGGAGGCATCCCATCTTAATTTGGAAGAAACAAGAGCTTCTTATTTGAGTTCTCCAAAATATACCATGCATGAATGTAAAACCTATCAGTGGATAGGGGCCAAAGAGTTCACAACCCCTTCCCTTTTCATGAATGTTCTATGTCATATGATGGCTGGAAAGGATTTTGGAGGTTCCCCTCTGATCCAAAGATCTATCCTAGTTTCCCTCTTCATGAAGGTTTTGTGAGCTTTAGCCCACCTGATTTGGTTTTTAGTGAAGGACATGAATGCTTGAAGATGTATGTGCCCAATAATGGGACTAGGGTTATCCTTCCTATCATCTTCCAAAATGAAGTTGTGGAAGTATAGCTCGCACATAAAGTATTGCACCTTCTCCTCCTGCTCTTTAAAAGATAAAATAAACTCCGAGACAATGGTGAATTTAATTGGTTTACTTGATCTAATGGATTTTACCCTTAACAACAAGTAACGTTCTAACAAAAACAAGGTATAATTGGTAGAAGGAGCTCTTCAATCTATTGCATCGGTATAAACATCACAAATCTCTTTGATTTGCTCCAAAGATTTTTCCGATTGGTATTGTACCTTATTCACCTTCCCTTGGGCTCTGGTGAGCTCAGCATATGTCTCGTGCTCCGTTTCTTCCATGGATATAAGTTTTTTAACAACTTTTTGATGCTCTGCCATAGTGACCATCTCATTTCTGGACTATGTTAAGGTCTGTTGGGTTTTCACCAACTCTATTCTCAATCTATCAATGATGGTACTCTGTTCCCGAGACCGAGATGCTTGATGTTCTTCCATAATCACCATCTCATTTCTTTTTTGAATCAGGCTTTGTTGGGATTGCATCAATTCTTCCTCCAATCTCCTAATGGTAGCATCCTGCTCAAGGGACTGAAATGGTTCCTCGGTTTGAAAATATGTTTCCTCTATGGCTGGGGTATCTGTTTGGACCTCAACATTAATTGTTTTTGTAGGGAACACTTATTTTGTTGTTATTTCTGCAGGGTCTGTCTGTGTCCCTACAAAATTTGAAATTACTACTCTTTTGGGAAGAGGATTTCTTCCTTGAACTCTAGGCCTTTTAGTTTTCTTTCCTCCATAGGCCTTGTTGGCTTGTTCTAACTATTTTCATAATTCCTTAATAATTTCCTTAAGTTTTCCAACTTTCTGCTTTAACACTTTAATCCTTTTAACCCTTCTTTTCAACAACTTGTTTTCCTATTTTATCTTTTTGATTCTTTTGTGGCTTTTTCCTCGTTCTTGTTTGTGAGGGGTCTCAAGGTCTTCTTCGTTCTAATCAGCAGGTGGCTTCTCCCCTATTCCTTCCAAGTGCTCTATCTATTTGAGAGGGCTACTTACCTCAGGATGAGGTTCTTCCTGTGTTGTATCTTCTAGGAATGACATTTCTATGTCGGGGAAGTATACAACAGGTTTTGAAGAAGAAGTTAGTTCTTGGTATCCTTCTGGTCTATTTCTATCTCTGTCAATTGAGGTTCCTAAATTCCCTAGGACCTAGGCCATTTATACCTTATAGATTTTAAAAAATTGTTCTGTGAGGTGTCCCAATGATGGTTGGGTATCTTCTTGATTGTTTCCTTATGGTTTTTGTTCTGTCTGCTCAATTCCCTAAAAATATTTCTGTAAGAGATGCTCTATTGTGTCATGAATTTATTCATGTTGTTCTATATTTTCTTGGGTTTCTTCATGCCATCCTATCTGTTTGCTTCCTCTTTTCCTTTCAATGGGGGGTTTAGGAGCAACCGTTTCTCTTTTTATCTTCCTCGTTGAAGTCTCTGCTTGTGAGGTCTGAGTCTCTGCAAATTGGATGGGGTCTGCCTCGAATTCAGGCTGAGGAGGTGGAATTTCCATTTGGGTAGTAGGTTCCCCTTCATGTGCTACTTCAATACCCTGGGTTGGGTCTTCATGATGTAATTAAGGTTGCTCTAATTGTTGGGGTCTATTGGCCTCAATAAGATCACCCTAGATTATTTGAGTTTGACTTAGGGCCCTATTTACTATTAGTTTTACAAATCCATGGTGGCTAATGACAGTAATGGGATCTTTTGCCTTCTATGTTCTTATAGCAACCTCATGTAACATAGCAATCAAAAAAACTTGTAAATGGATTACTAACCATTGTTTGAGTGCGGCTAGTAGTTTGAGGTGGCATGGGAAAATCACATCATACCTGCCATCACAAGTGATGTATATTTGTATTACACTTGCCCATTCTTTCCAAGGTTCACTGAGAGTGATGGGGTTAAGTCCCTTTCCCTTTTTATCCAATTTCTCTCCAGGGTCTGTGAAGGATTCTACAGCTTCTTTGAGAATTGTATATCTTCCCGACCATTGTATTCCTGTGTTAGGAAGGCTTGTAACCTCTACTATGATTTCCTGAGTGACTGGAATTCATATATCTCGAACCATAGAGGTTTCTCCCTACAAGTTATGAACGAATTTGATCGTGATGCCTATATCATATCCCTGCAACTGATTGAAGTACTCTGTCCACGCCAGACGGTGTAGGATTTCTCTTGCATGCTCAGTTACCTGTAGTAATGTTGATCCCCATCACACACTTTGGCCTCCCATATTTCTGGAAGCAGGTGAGGATGACTAACGTCCCTTGTTGCATCTTAACTCAACCAGATTTTGAAAACAACAGAGATAGCAAATATAAAACGACATTGTGTATTTATTGAAAAATGTGCATTTTTCGTATTTACTGCATTCATTGAAATCTATCGGTAAATGTGTCAAGCATATGCCCCCCCATAAATGGAAAGGTCAACCTTGACCATCAAATGTACAAGTGTAATAATGGAGGGGAGTTTAGGTGAGAAGTAATGATTACGTTGCCGCCGCTGCTGGGGAAATCATATGTATAATTTTTAAAAATTATATTTAACGAAATCATGAACAATAGTTGTGGGAGATTCAAATTTTTATACATATGCTCAAAAAAATTTAAGGAAAAATAGGCCGAATAAATTAAATTTGTTCATTTATTAAAAATATTCCACATACCATAATGTTGTTAATTCCCCGTGTTATTGAATATGACTGAAATGATAGCCTCATTATTGAGTAAAGGAAATCTAGGAACACATAGAAACTTGGTGTTTTAAGGTAAACTTCCATAGCACATGCAAAGCTACTGCTTCCAGCAGGCATCCATAGCCTCGACAGGGTTTCCTTTTAACCCATAGATGAGCCTGTATCCTTAATAAATATTTGAATCGTCTTTTCCCAAGAAG
>SNQJ01S0042238.1:82199-96481 GCA_010110895.2 Picea sitchensis | reverse complement strand
TGGTGGTTACAGATTATGAACGAGATTTAAGATATTCTGAAGAAATTAATCCAAAAACAATTCGATAAGGTGTGCTAGATAGTCCACAAAATAATGACAGATCGTTGCGATGATAATTAGAAATAATGCTGGTGAAAATTAATTAGTGAAATTCATGCCCCAAGGGAATGGCTAATGTTTTAACAACATGAAGGAAAGGAATGACAACAAGGAAAGAATGTAGAAGGAATGCATAGCGTGACCTGAGATGAAGGAATGACAATTGTGATGAAGGGAATGGAAGCTATTTCAAATGAATGATATGACTCGCGAAAGGGGATAGCAATCATATGAAGGGGACGGAAGTTGTTATGTTCGAATGAACAACAATGACATGCAAAGGGACAACAATCTTATGAAGGGAACGACAGTTTTTCTGTTCAAATGAACAACAACTACCCTCAAAAGGGACAAC
The DNA here is from genome assembly GCA_010110895.2 of Picea sitchensis. NCBI lineage: Eukaryota > Viridiplantae > Streptophyta > Pinopsida > Pinales > Pinaceae > Picea > Picea sitchensis. Next base: position 96,027 of record SNQJ01S0042238.1, on the reverse strand, counting down.
AATCGTGCAAAGGGAATGACAGTTGTTCCGTTCAAATGAACAACAACTATGCTCAAAGGAACAACATTTCTACAAAGGGAACGATAGTTGTTCCATTCAAATGAACAACAACTACCCTCAAAAGGGACAAAAATCGTGCGAAGGGAACGACCGTTGTTCCGTTCAAATGAACAACAACTATACTCAAAGTAACAATAGTCGTGCGAAAGGAACAATAGTTATTCCATTCAAATGAACAACAAATACCCTCAAAAGGGACATCAGTCGTGCAAAGGGAATGACAGTTGTTTTGTTCAAATGAATAACAATTATACTCAAAGGAACAATAGTCGTGCAAAGGGAACGACAGTTGTTCCGTTCAAATGAACAACAACTACCCGAAAAAGGAACAACAGTCACAACAAAGGAATGACATCTATTAAGTTTTAACCATTTGATAAGGTAATTGGAAGCCTTCCCAGAGAAATATATTTTTGTTGAATCTAGCATTAATTAGTCATCAACTAAATTCATTCAATTTTTATTGGTCAATGTATTCCATGATCAAGTATTGGATGGTCTGTTAATGTTATGAGTTCTTTATAGTTTCCCGATCTTTGCTGTGGAACATGACATATTCATTTTCTATGAAAAACAGGGTCCATGTGATAAGATTTTCAAAATAATACAAGATTAAGGAATAGAAAAGAGTGCTAATTGTATTCATCATAGTCATCTTTCCTAGTTCTTATTTTCCCAAGTGACTTTTCCTAGAAAAAAAACTAAAAACTCAATCAAATCCATAAAAAAAATATATATACAATATGTGCAGTTCTGGTGAAAATCATGATTATAAAGTTGAGGCTGTTGGGTTACCTTCCAAGCTAGCTAGAATCTAAACAAAAGGGTCTTTACTTACTTCTTGGCAAAAGGATTCCCTTGACAACGGTTGATGGTAAAGTCATAGCCGATGTCCATTTACCACAAAAGGAGAACTAGACTCGTCGATGGTAACTAAAGTGATAGTACTGTTGTTATGAACTTCATTGATTTCATACGGTCCCAACCACCTTGTTTGTAGTTTCCCAGGAAAATCCTGAAATCTGGAATCATAGAGAAGCACCCAATAACATTTATGGAATGATTTCTTCTTGATATGTTTATCGTGTCAGTTGGTTCTCTGTTGCTGAATAACAACTATGCACTGCATGGAAAAAAGACGTGCTCTATCTAACTCTTTATGCTTCTATAAGCATTGTTTATGGGCCTCTATAAGATCCATTCTGATTTCCTGGGCCATTCTTAGAGTCTTGATCTCAAATTCGATTGGAAAGATGGGTTCTATGCCATAGACTATATGATAAGGGGAGTAGCCAGTAATGTTATGCCATGTCATGCGATAGGCCCATAAGGCATTTGGAAGCTTGCCTGCCCAATTCTGATGGTTTGTTGAGACTGGTTTTTTCAAAATTGCCTCCAAGACTTTGTTGGTACTTTCTACTTGCCTTTTTTTCCTGTGGGTGGTATGGGGAAGTAACTATGTGCTTGATATGATAATTTCACAGGGTGGATGTGATTCTATGGGCTGTAAACTGTGATCCTCCATCAGTAATTACTTTCCTAGTTAATTCGTAGTGCACAAATAATTGGAAGAGAAACTTAATGAATTCTTCCTCTGTTGTGTTTTCCAAGGCTACTGCCTCTACCCATTTGGTCATGTAGTCTGTTGCAACTAGAATATAAGCCTTCTTATTGTATTTTGGGTTGAAGGGGCTAACAAAATCCAATGCCCATCTCTCGAAAGGTTCTGCAACCACTTGTGCTTGCAGGGGAATTTCATCTACTTAGCTAGGTCAGCCCATCCTTTGACAACTATCGCAGGCCTGGACATACTTATTTGCATCTTTAAATACTGAGGGCTAATAGTAGCCCATATCTAAAATATTATACCCATTCCTGTGGTCTGCAAAATGTCCTCCACAGGGTTCATCATGACTCGCCTTTAAGATATCATGAATTTCATCTTCTCTGACGCATATTCGGATATGAAGATCAACTCCTGTGTGGAATAGATATCCACCCATCTAGGTAAATCATGCACTGCGCTGGACGATCAACTTATTTTCTTTAGATGATAAGTGTGGTGGTATTTTTCTAGTTGCCAGATAATTCTCCACATCATCGTACCATGGTGTCTTAGTAGTGACAACAAACAAGTGTTCATCTGGAAATTGATCTTCTACTGTCAAAGAGTCATTGATTTTATGTATGCGAGACAAGAAATATGCAACGAGATTTTCTCTTCTGGGCCGATCCTTGATGGTGATGTCAAATTCCTACAATAATAATAACCATCGAGTAACTTGTCCATTAGTAATAGGTTTATTAGCTAAATATCTAATAGCAGAATGATCAATATACAAAATAACCGGAAAGCCTGTTATATAGTGGCGGAATTTATTAATAGCATGTATAACAGCTAGAAATTCTTTTTTTGTTACTGTATAATTCTTTTTAGCAGGCGTCATATTTTTGCTAATAAAATAAATAGCATAAGGTTTCTTGTCTTCTTCCTGCCCAAGGATAGTGCCTATGACGAGATCTGATGCATCTATAGAGATGCAGAATGGTATTTCCTAGTTTGGTCCTCTCAACACCGGTGTTGTTCAAATCATCTTTTTAAGTCCTACAAATGCCACATCACACTTATCAGTCCACTAAAATTCCTCATTACTAGTTAGAGCATGTAGAGGTGCAGCAGTTCTTGCAAAATTTTCCATGAATCTGTGATAATATCCTAAAGTGACAAGGAAAACACGTACCTCAGTTTGTGTATGAGGGGTAGGTAGATTAAGGATTACCTCTATTTTTGATGGATCTACGCTGATTCCCTCAGCAGAAACATAGTTCCCTAATACCACACCTTCATTCATCATCATATGAAATTTTTCATTACTCAAGCATAGCCTAGTAGCAATGCATCGTTCCAGTACCTTCTCTAGATTGCTTAGAGCTTGATCAAAATCATTGTCGTAAGGGGTGAAATCGTCCATGTAGACCTCAAGTCCTTCATTAATCAAATAAGAAAATATGCTCAAGATGGCTCTTTGGAATGTAGCTGGAGCATTACATAATCTAAAGGGAAATACCTTGTATGCGAAGGTACCCCAGGGACATGTAAATGTAGTTTTATCCTAGTCCTCCAGAGCAATCTGAATCTGATAATAGCTGCTAATCCCATCTAGGAATGAAAAAAACTTATTCCCTGCTAAAGTATCAAGGACCTGATCAATAAAAGGTAGGGGAAAGTGGTCCTTCTAGGTAGCTTTGTTGAGTTCTCTGTAGTTTACACAGATTCTCCATTTCCCATTCTTCTTGGGGACGATCACTAGTGGGGAAACCCACTGACTGTCTGAAATAGGGTATATAAAATCTACATCCAGCAGTTTCTGCAATCCTTCTTTAACAACGTCTCTGAGATGAGGATTCAATCTTGTTTGGGGATGTCAGATGGGTTGGGCATCTTTCTCAATATAAATATGATGTGTGCAAAGTTGAGGGTCGATTCCCTTCATGTCAGAATATTCCCACGCAAAGGCATGTTGATGTTTAGAAAGGATCTGAATCAATTTTTGTTGTTGTTGCTCATGCAAATTAGCGTTGATATTCAGAAATTTTCCTGGTGCAATTTCAACTGATCTGTTGTTGTGGACAATAGTAGTAGGAATTTGTTGCTCCATCAATTCTTCAAGAGGATCTCCCTGTGCTTCATTATCCAAGACAACCTTTAGCATGTGACATGTTGGGTTGCTTACAGTGGCTAGGTCATTGATGAAACTACTAATCACATCATCTTCCAGTTGGTTTTTGAGCATGAGAGATTCTTCCAATGAGAGAGGGAATCGTAGATCCTTTTCTGGATATCTAGGTGGTGGAAGCTACTAACGCACGATAGAAAAACTTGGCTTAGCTGAAGGATACATGATGAGGTTCTTTGTAGCATTTCCTCTAGCAATTTTCATGTTACCTGTGCGATATCCTATGTAGGAATCCACTGTCACGAACCATGGTCTTCCTAGTATTAATGGGTGTCCATCGAGTCCACTTTTTGGGTTGATAATGACAAAAAAGTTGGGTATTCCCAAGAGTCGACCGAAATTGCTATGTCTTGTAATGTGCCAATTGGTCTAACCACTGATCAATAAGCCAATTGTAACATAATTGAAGTAGGCTCGAAGGAGGTGAAACCCAGGGTGTTACAAGTTTTGATGGTCAGGATATTAATGGCTTCCCCCAAATCAACTAGTGTATTCAGAAAAGAGCATCCCTGTATATGAACTATTACTATGGGATTTCCTAGATCTGCATATTTGACCAGCTCCTACATGCCTATAATAAGATCAGATAATGCTCCGGCCACATGAATAGTTTATGGATTCTTAACTTTCCGAACAAGCTTCTTCCCACATACTTCTTTAATCATTTTTTCATAAATTGGGATGTATTGCACAGCCTGTAAGAGTGGGATCTTAACATACAAATTCTTTAGTTTCCCGAGGATATCGAAATTAGGATACAGGGATGGCTTGGCTATCATCAATATTTCAGGGAATGGGGGAGGATGAATTTCATCTTTCTCAAGATTGTGTTGCTCGACTGTGTTTCCCCCCTGTTCTGTCTCTTCTGTTATGACCACATTCGATTGTGTTGTTGTTGGTTGTATATTTTTCCTTGTCTCCTGTTCTTGGCAAATATTTCTTTGTTCAGGAGAAATTATGCATATTGACCTCAACCAAAGTTCATTTCACCCTACTGAACTGATTTCCCCCTCCAATTTCTCAACAATGTGCACGAGTTGAGCTAGCCTATTATTGGGATTTGGGTTGGGTTGAGATGGTAGTTGAGGGCGTAGTTGAGGTTGAGGGTTTTGGGGTAATTGGAGTGGGGCTTGTAGAGTGGGCTGAGGAGCCATCCCCATGGGTTGACTGGTCATTCCCATGGGGCGCAACTAGTTTTGGTTCTAATTGGGGGCTTGGGCAACTGGGTTAGCCCACTATGAAGGATAGGGGTTGTTGCTTGAATTTTTCCAAGGTGGGGTAGTGTTGGCAGGCGAAATTGAACGCTCGTCAACTGGAGGAGTGGGTCCGATCCAGGGTTGTCTAAATAACCACAGCCGTTTGGAATGATCCACCCCAATAGGTTTAGCGGCTCCGTTGGCCGATCTAAGTCCTAAGAAAACGAAAGAAAAACTAAACTAAAGAAACTAATCTAAATGAGAAAAAGCAACTACAGCAAACTATATACAAATTTGAAATATATATACAACTTACTTACTAATATTATACAATAATAATTCTATGAAATTAAAAGTTTAGTTATTAACAGGATCAAATCTCAATTATATATTTACAGTACTTACAGAATACAAATTTTAATCTAAATTTGCAAAAATCAATGGTAAAATGTCTTATGACAACGAAATTATTATTTTTGACTTTTTATAATTTTTATGAGAAAGAAACAAAATGAAAACTATCTAAGATGAGCAATTAAAATAATAATCCTAACTGTAAATCTGAAATATATATCTATTCAAACTACTGAGAATTCTCGAATTTATTAACTATTAAATTGCAAATAACTAACTAACCTGAAGTAACGCTTCCTATTTGTCCTGTGCACAATACGTGATTCAGTTGTTTGATGGGAGTAAACCCACACCAGATTTTCCACAAGCTTCTTGTAAACAGGAAGCAGTAGTGCTCTTTGGATACAAATGACAGAACAAACAAGACATAAAACTACAACAATCTTAAAGTTTACAAATCATCGCATTTAGATAAATCCCTGTGCAAAGATCTGTACAGAACAATTCATTTAATTAAGAAGATAAACCTTTTGTTAATTAAACTCAAACAGAGTAATTGTTGTGAGTAAAACGAGATACATCAAATATGGACAGAATTTAAATCATAACACATTAACCTGTAACAAGTCTTGATATCTAAAGTAGTCAATGACTTGATCACAAATTAAAATGCACAAAACTTGAACAAAAGTATGATAAATTGAAAGCTAAAGCTGTTACAAAAGATCCACTTCCATTCGAGTATTTATCATCATAAATCCATATTCTTTGTTCTCCCAGCAGTGATGGGTTCTTTACAAAAATTAATGAGTATATAAAGGCCACAAGGTAAAACATCCCTGTGGGAATTATCAAAAACAGTTTACAAAAAATCTGGGAACAATCTCCCAAGTCTTCTATTTCTGTCTATGACTAACAACTTAAAACAAAACTATATCACAAAAAGCATGTTCTAAACTGCCACAGCATGTCTAATTTTCCATTGAAATTCGTATGTACCTGTAGGTGGACAAGAATAAACAAGTTTAGATAACATTTTATTTGTAAAATTAACAAAAATCTAAATTTTATGACTAGCTACAGAATCTCACGATTATGTAGCTGGTCATATTTACAAACATAATCATTTTAAATCAATCCAAATGATAACAGAAATACATTTGACCTATTAAACAAACCTTTAATACTAATTCAAAACAAAGTGAATCATTCACACCACAACAAACCAAAACTTTTATGCAAATTGAGAACAAACGAAATAGTAATTGGATCCATTTCAATCGAAACAGACTATAAACAAATATCAAACAAATCTTTGGTACAAATTCAATATAGACACAATATATCAATCCAACGCTTAACATAATCATTTTTAAATCCAAAACTAACAGACTCATTTTTTCAAATCAATAGATTACGTTCTATTTATCAAACTAATCTTTGATATTAATGCATCGCATACACAAAAGACTATGCTAATTCAAACATACAGAATCGTTTCTAGATCAAACCAAACAGAACTGAATCGAACTAACTCAGGGCTGACACGATCGTTATACTAATTCAAAAGCAATAAAATTGTATTAATCAAAACATAGCCATATTCGATTTTAGCAAACAAATCTTCAATGCAAAAAAAATAGTTTATACTAATCAAGAACGAAATCTTTTATACTAATTCAAATAAAAACAAAATCATTACTAGAAATTCGAAGTAAACAGAACCGTTTCTGAATCTATTAAAACAAACAGAACTAATTGAGAGCAAACATAATCAGCTATGCTAGTTCAAACCAAATCATTCAAAATCAATGTTGAAATAATCATACCTGGGTTGTAGCAAAATGTTTCAGTCAGGATAACTTTGAGTTGACAAAGGCCGTAGTTGCCTCAACATTTCTGAAGACAATTGAACCCATAGTCTTTTGCTTCTTCTCATTGGCTTGTAGTCTGTCTCTTTCCTTTGACAACATAGTAATCCATTCCTCCAATGATTTAATTTTAGATTGCAATAGAGGAACATCCGTGTAGTAACGTTCAAGCCAAGAATTGCATTGAGTACACAGTGGTTGATTGGGCCTTGGCATTATAGGCGAGGGTTCTTTCAAGTTACCAGGGGTTCCACTGTGAAGCTTAATTCCCAGGAAGTTAGGATCATCCTTGAAGCATGGAGGTAGGTTGGAAACATAGTCATAGGATTCAACAGAATAGGGGCCATGAGAGTAAGGGTATTCCTTGGCCAAGAAGCATTCAATCTCAGAGTCTGAATCCTTGCTCAAGACAATAGGCTTCTGGTTAGTGCTCTATTTGGGCTTGTTCCGAGCACATCTAGATATCCATCGTGCATTCTTCTTTCCCTTATTATTGACACCAGTATCATCTTTTCCTTTCTTCCTTACAAGCCTCTTGATGGTCTTAGTATTGTCTTTATCACATGGGTCGGCCATGGTATTGGGTAGGTCAATGTTGGGGTAGTTCGAGGGTTTGATAGGGGGTAGAAGGGTAGGAAGTGGCACGACAGGCCCAACCAGGGTTTCCGTGACCACAACCTTGTCCACTTGGCCACACTCGGGAGTCGTAAATCCATTCCTTGATAGGAAGGCTTGCCAACAGTCACTACTAAGCTTCAAATGATGGACAACAATGATTTTGATCAAGTAGTGATGGAAAAGTCTGCTATCAGCCTTCTCACACTTAAATCATTTGGACATTTTATACAAGCTACGTAGGAGGTAGTGAGGCATATTCAAAGGGTAGTCTATAAAATTCATAAGCAACCTGAGATGATAAAGAAACACTAACCCATAACAACCTTTGCAAGTTATGAATTGTTTAACAATTGCTAATAGATCATGCCATCTGGTCTTGAGGGCAGTGACAAGAATACCTCTATCACAGCTAACAATCTTCCTCGATGTGAATAGGAGCGACCACGACACCTTGTCCACTTTTGAATTCTTAAACCACCTCTGCCCTTTAGCTGGTAAGCCTGTAGCTGAGTTGAGAAATTCCTCATTTAGCTTGAGTTGGATATCTCCCACCTTAGCCCTGCATCCGTCAAACGTGAGGGAAAACTGTTGGGCGACCGTGAGGTTGAAACCCTCAAATTTTTGGACAAAAACTAGCCAGCCACTATTCTCCAGGTCTTCACGAGCATTGTCAAATAGTAGGAGTGTTTGGATGCCATTAGGTTCTATGTGCACCACAGGTGCCATAGGAGAGAGCACACAGTGAGCAAGGTAAACGAACAGGGGTTTGGACAGGGTATACACAGGACTACAAGCTCACAGGCTTCCCTGAAACCAACAAAGGTAACCTGGGATAGAAGCTAGGAATTAATGCCTAAGTGTGCGAGGGTGGTGGAACGAAACATTCCATGCAAAACAGTCATATCAAAATGTACAATCGGCGGTGCTATGGTGATTCAAATCACTATTGTTAAAAAACAATGCCAATAAAACAACCATTGAAAACTATGATAAGTCGACCTGAATATTTGCACAACAATAGTGTTTGCATGATTTAAAAACAAAACAATGTTTTGAATATAGCACCAAGGATTCGATCATAAAATGTATGTTTTGTATGAAACCATTGCACTAAGGGTCTAATCACAATGTTAATGCGTTGTTATGAAACCATTGAAGTAGATCAAAAACAATAGAACATCAAAGCACCATTGAATCAAGGACTTGATCATAATCATTAGAATACCATCACAATCTTATAAAAATGAAGTTATATTAACAACAACAAAAAATGCCAAAATGAGTAAAGGTTTTAGTGTCTTGCCAATTGTGTGACCATAATTGAATTAGAGATGAGACAACCACATAAACAAGAGTAACCATAATAATCCAGTGATGATTTTAATGTCACCGACATGACTTCGAACCAGGGTTTTCACGCTTGCAGTTGTGAAAATGAAACAAAAGGCAGATGTGCGAATGCGCACGATAATCACGTCGTTTTATTCAATAGATTGCGATGAGGGTCAAGGGTTTTATTGTAGGCAGCTTATAAGGATAGAATAAAAATATGAAATGGCTGCCAACAGGCAGGGTACTGCGAGTTAGGCCAGGTAGGATTTGCAGCTAATTGATTTGGCCAAGTAGGATTTGCAGCTGGATATTGCTAAGATTTCTAGGTGGGGTTAGCAAACTTTTGATTCTTCCATGTATTCTCGAAATTTTTTTGTTGATTGTACTGCCCAAAAAAGAAAGAAGAGGGATCCTGTAGCAAACATAGGTGATGGGCCTACCATTGGCAACACAGATCCATCATATATACTAGCTTTGTTTCCTCCTCTTCTTCTTTGAAAACGACTTTTAATCCTGGGAGCGATGGACATTCATCAGTTGCATGGTATTTGGCATAGATGGCACAAACTTGAACCACATCCAAAGGGCATTCCATTGGACCATGTTTTTTTCTGCATCGGTGGAAAAATATGGCCAAGATCTGTTCTTCTTCTGCTTGTTTCTGTTTCACCTACAGTACATCCAATTGTGTAGTCAGTGTACTTAAAATGTCAGTTTTGAAATTTTCTAAGAGATTACCGACTTATGTTCGGGTGACACCCCTACTGGTGATGTTACTATTTCTGGTGAGGGGATCCCACATTGTTGATCTGGTTCATGAACTTCCACATGAGCACTTGATGCACAATTGGATAATGTTATCAAAAGTATCTTGATAGATATCACCTTTCCCCATTAAATTTAATGTATCTTCCCATTCATCCTTCATTCCTTTAATATGAGTTTCTTTAAGTACTTCACCTAGTAATGTACCATAAGGGGATCTCTGCAAGTTATACTGAAATCTCTCAACATATTCTTCTAATGATTCATTCTCTTTTTCCATCATTTGAAAGATATCATCTTTTAAATCCCTGGCTCTGTAGTAGTCCTGATACTTCCTAAGGAAGGCTTGTTTCATCCTATCCCATGAATTTATAGTTCCCCCTCCGAGTCCCATAATCCACTGTAAGGCTACTCCTTTCAGACTGGAAGGAAATAGTTTTAGTTTTTGGGGCTCAAAGGTATAATCATAACCTCTACATAGGACATCAAATTCGAATAGGAATGCATCAGGGTCTTCTGATATCAATCAGTGAAAAGTTGGAAGATTTTGTAGTGGAATAGCTTTCAACGGGGCATTAGCAATTGAATCAACTATGGGATATTCCAAAGTAGACTTCTGGGTCCCTTGTTGATTTGGTTGTGCCATTTGATAAAAAATGTGCCAAAAATCTTCAGGAACTTCTTGATCTGAGTGTTCTATTCGAGGTGTTTGATTATTTGATCCCTTTGGAGATTTAACTGCACTACCTATATCGGGGATTTCAGGTGTTTCTCCTCCTATCTGAATCACATGAGATCTAGGTTTAGGTGGGTTTGTTTTAGCAACTCCACTAGTTTTCCTTTCTCCTTTTTCCAAGTTATGAGATTTTCCCTTGTCTAAAGGAATGAGAGGTGGAATATCTATGTTCTGAAAACTTTTCTCATTCCCTTCAGTTTTTCTATGAACCTCAGCATGAGCTGCAGTGGGTGAATATGCAGCTTGAGGGATTCGGTTGGATCCTTTTCGAGGTCCAACTGAGGCTTGATATTTAGCTTCCTGGGTGATTTCATGTATGAAAGCTTTTCTTCCAGGGGCCATCAAGCCCTGGTCTTTTGTAGTTTTTGGTAAGGGTTTTGGTTTTTTAATTTATTTCTTCTTAGTCATACACACTTCACACAAAAATCCAAACACCTATATGACCTCTATGCATCACCTAAAGGAAGGCGCTGGCACAAGCATTTTAGTTTTTGCCTACATAGGTTCTTACCTCCCGTTTTCAATACCCCGTTCCTTCAGAGACACACCTATGCCACCTTTGACATTCTCCCCGGAAACGATGCCAAAATGTTGGGCTCTAAAGATTTCCTAAAACAACCTTAGTTTAAAATTAATTTATCAACCAGAGGATTCGTCTTTTATCTCAAGAATATCAACAAAGTCTATGCAGATAGTTGTAGAGGCTAAAAATTGTGTAGTCAGAACAAATCTCAGTTTATCAACAATCAAGTTCCTCAAATGTTCATTAAATATTCTGAAACTAAGATCTTACTTAACAGAATTGAAAACATGTTGCAAATGAAATGAATCAACTAATCTATTGAATTCATTTAACTGATAAGTAGTAATTGAATCTATGTAAAGACTTGCAGAATCAAGCTATCAACTATTAATCAATTCGTTGGAAAGGAAACAACGAATTACTCTATATGTGGAAAGGAACAATAATTGTAACCTAATTGAAAGGAACAACAAATGTAACTTTAACTGAAAGGAACAACAAATGTAACCTGATAGAAAGGGACAGTGAATGCTAATCTAAATGAAAGGAACAACGCATATGAAAATGTGAGGAACTATCAAGAAGTAAACTACAACAATGGAAATTGGAACAACAATCGATAATACTCAAATGAAACATCTATCTTCTATAAGAAAACAACATGAAATCATTAACAAACTTATTATTTTATATTAATTATTGCAAAAGAGATTTAAATAAAAAAACATGAATTAAACTGATATGATTACAGATTGAGACAGTAAATCCTTCAGACTCGACCCTCAGTCCTTGGAAGCACTGCTACTAGAAACTCAGTATTCAAGAAATATGAAAACATGAAAAGCTTCTATTAATTCCATGACTGATACAACATTTACAAAAACTAACTGCGTAGATCAATTCTGAGTTCCAAATGTTTGGATAAATTCTTAGATGTCCTTTTCAGGATTCATTACCCTCTATATATTACAATAATATGGATAAATTAAGCTATCCTGAGGATCAAGAGATCCTTAGGATTGCTTTACTATTTATGAAGTTTACAAGATGAAGAGTCGAACTTCCTCAAAACTACTTTGGGCCTAAAGTCTTCAACTTCCAATGGCTCACGCATATTCATAATCTCCTTAGTTATCTTGGGTTTGACAATATTTATCCATTCCTGTAACAAAATCAAACAATTCCAACCGTATTTTAGAATTTCTTAAATATAACTCAATAATATTTCTAGAAGACATATGAATCATTTTATATCCTATTTATTCCTAATTAACAGAAACATCAATCCAGATTATGTAAGGTAGCTAGAGAGGTAGTGGGGGGGCCCAGAGGGCCCATAGTGATAATAGTGGAGGTCATTCAATGTAAGGTGGACTAGATCCACTATATTATTAAATAAGGCCCACTATGGTAGTTAGATATAATAAATGTAAGAGGACTTCTTAGAAGACTCTACTTCTAGAAGATTCCTCCTCTAGAATGTTATTAGGTGATGATAGCACTATATAAAGGGGCTCAAGCAATGTAATGAGACATGAAGAGAAATATTGTATTTGGAGCTGAAGCTCATTAGGAGGATACCCCCTTGAAGAGGCAAGTGAACAGGAGAGGATCCCTTCCATAATAGGATCCATTGTACGGTGTTGCCCTACCCTAAGGGTTTGATATAATAAAGTGTGGCTTCTTCTATATTTCTTTGTGGATCTATTGTGTATTCAGTATTTGTGGTTCTTATATTGGTAGATCTATTCAGGTTCTTAACAAGTGGTATCAGAGCACTTTCCTTGGCCGGAGTTGTGGGCAACTACTTTTTATTTTTGCAGATATTTTTTTTCAGAGAAGAGGGCCACGACATTCGAGACATTTTTAGTATATTTCTGTGCAAAATTTATAGAAAAGGTTTGTATATCTGAGTTCCTCTCAGAAAAACACCCAAGTTAAAAAACAAAATCGTCTGAAACGGAGTTCGGAAGGTCAAGATATTGAGGTTTTAAAATCTGCAATTTTTCAGGGTTTTTTCTGCAGACGGCATTGCGATTTGTTTTTATTTCCGTAGCATTTGGAGGCCGAATTTGCCCAAATAAATTACATATCTGAGTTCTTCTCACAATTTCACCCAATTTCAAAAAACAAAATCAGCCGAAACGGAGTACGGGAAGTGAAGTTATGAGCATTTCAAGTTCAACAGTTTTTTAGGGTTTTTCCAGAAAAAACCGCGATTTTCTGTCAAAACTTCTTGGGTCTATTTCTTGAGTTTTTTCATGACGGCTGCAGGACTGAAGAGTTCATAGGGTGCTCAGATGGCTATTTCATCTCAAACCTTGAAAGAAATTCTTAAATCATTCAAAGCCCAATTGGATGATAGATTGGGTGTGTTTGCACAACGCCTCACAGACAGCCTCACAAAGAGCCTCACAGATGGCCTCACAGCCAGCCTCACATATGGCCTCAATGATAGTTTTCATAGTATTCAAGATTCATTGAATGACATGTAGGAGATATTTCTTATGCAAGGCCTCATGAATGAATATAATCAAGAAAGATATGCTTGGTATGATTTTGATGACGATTGTGATAATTGGTATATGGATAGTTGTCATTTCTGGGATGACAACCACTTCCATATTGTATTTGAT
>SNQJ01S0042238.1:34784-74532 GCA_010110895.2 Picea sitchensis | reverse complement strand
TTATTTGTATCTTTTCTTAATAAATATTTGAATTGTCTTTTCCCAAGAAGACCATTATCCTGGTTTGGTAGCCAAATGATGATAATGCCACTCACTAGATTATAACTTAAGTGAACAAGCCATCTCATGATGATACCTCTTGTCCTTTGACAAAAGAAAATGTCAAAGGCCATTGCCCTGGTGTGGTAGCCATAGTTGGAATGTCACTTAGGTTTGTATCCTATGTTCGTGGTAGGTTGGCTCGTGATGAGACCCCCCATTCTTTATGGGAAACTTTTATTATATATATATATATATATATATATATTAAGAGAGGCTCATCTACTCCTTAAGAGTAAGGGATGGTATAAGGAAGTGTAAAGATGCCAAGTAAAAGTTTGTTGAAGACCCCTTATAATATAGAGGCAGAATATCATTCATGTATATTTGTATATATAAGGGAAAGAAACAACTTATGGTGGTGATTGATTATGAACAAGGTTTAAGATATTTCGGAGAGATTATTCCACGAAAAAAAATAAAAATTGATAAGGTGTGTGGGACCATCCAAAAAATAATGACAGATCATTGTAATGACGATTAGAGGTAGTGCTGGTGAAAATGATTTGATGAAAGCCGCACTTACGGAGGAATGGCTAGTGTTTGAATGGTAAATAAGGGAACTGCAATAGCACGAAAAGGAACAACAATTGTTCTGTTCAAAAAAAGGAATAGCAGGTGCACAAGAAAGGAACAACAGGTGCGCGAAAAGGGAAGAGAAGTTGTTCCATTCAAAAAGGAACAGTAGGCACGCGAGAAAGGAATATCAAGTGTGTGGAAAGGAAAAGTAGTTGTTCTGTTCAAAAAGGAACAGCAGGCGCGCAAGAAAGGAAAAACAAGTGCGTGAAAAGGGAACCGCAGTTGTTCCGTCCAAAAAGGAACAGCAGGCACGCGAGAAAGGAACAGCAGGTGTGTGAAAAGGAACAACAGTTGTTCCGTTCAAAAGGAAACAACAGGCACACGAGAAAGGGAACAATAGTTGTTCCGTTCCAAAAAGGAACAACAGGTGCACAAGAAAGGAAGAACATCGTCATGAACATGTAAAAGATAGAGTCCATATGATAAAACAAATTGGGAGTATGGAACATAAGAAGGTGCTAATTGTAGTTATCTATCCTGATTCTTGTTTCCTAGATGACTTTTTATAAAACAAAGAAAAAGTAATCACTCAGTTGGAAAACTATGTACAGTATAAACAAAATACATCATTTATGGAGTTGGGGTGGCTGGGTTACCTTCCCATCCAACCAAAATCTGCACCATAGGGTCTTTACTTACTTCTTGATAGAAAGAATCTTTTGAAGGTGGCTAGTGGTAAAGTTGTAGCCAGTGTCCATTCAACAGAAAGGGTGATCCAAACCCATTGATGGTGCTCAAAGTAACTATGCCATTATCATGGACTTAATTAATTTCATATGGCCCTAGCCATCATGTCTGTAATTTCCCAGGAAAGTCCTGAAATCTGGAATCATAGAGGAGTGCCCAATTGCCTTTTTTGAATGATTTCTTCTTGATATGCTTGTCGTGCCAGGTTTCTCTCTGTTGTTGGATAATAGTTGTGCACTCCAAAATAGACAAGCATCTTCATCCAATTCGTTGAGTTGTTGAAGGCGTCATTTATGTGCTTCTGCAAGATTTAGTCCAATTTCCTGGGCCATTCTTAGGGTCTTGATCTCGAATTCTATTGGGAAGATGGGTTCTTTACCATAGAATAGATGGTAAGGAGAGTAGCCAATGGTGTTACGCCAGGTTGTATGATAAACCCATAAGGAATTTGGGAGCTCAGTAGCCCAATTTTGTCTGTTTGTTGAGACAGTCTTCGTCAGAATTGCCTCTAGGACCTTATTGGTGCTTTATACTTACCTATTTTCTTGTGGGTGGTATGGAGAAGTTACTCTGTGCTTGATGTGGTAGCTGCCCAGGGTGGTGGTGATTCTATGGCCTGTAAATTGTGACCCTCCATCTGTAATTATTTCTCTGGGTAGTCCATACCATACAAACAATTTGAAAAGGAATTTGATGACTACTTCTTCTGTTGCATTTGGTAAAGCTTCCACCTCTACCCATTTGGTCATGTAGTCTGTTGCAACGAGAATATAATCCTTTTGATTTGAATTTGGATTAAAGGGGCTGACAAAGTCCAGTGCCCATCTTTCAAATGGTTCTACAACTAGTTGTGTTTTCAAGGGAATTTCATCAGCCTGACCTGGTTTCCCCATCCGATGACAGCTGTCGCATGTTTGGACATATTTCTTGGCATCTATGAATATTGAGGGCCAATAATAGACCATCTATAAGATTTTGTGTCCAGTCCTGCGGTCTGCAAAATGCCCCCCACAGGGCTCATCATGTCTTGCTTTCAATATGTCATAGATTTCGTCCTCTCGTATGAATCATCAAATATGGAGATCAACTCCTATGTGGAAAATATATCCACTAATCCAAGTGAATCGTGCGCTACGCTGGACGATTAGTCGTCTTTCCTTTGATGATAAATGTGTTGGTAATATTCCCGTTGCTAGATAGTTTGCTACATCAGCGTACCAAGGTGGTTTTGTGTCGACAGTAAACAGATGCTCATCCAGGAATTGATCCTCAGTTGTTAATGAGTCATCTGTTTTGGGGAATCGAGACAGGAAGTCTGCGACAAGATTTTCTCTCCCAGGTCGATCTTTGATGGTGATATCAAATTCCTAGAATAATAACAACCATCGAGTGACCTGTCCATTAGTAATTGGTTTCCATCAACAATTTCCATCTCTTCTTCATAATAATGGTCACAAGATAAAGGTGTAGCAGGATTTAGAACATCATAACTATGATCATCCAAGAACATATAATTATCTATGAATTCAACCACTGCTACATGCTCAAAATGTTTTGGAAACTGATCATAATATTGATATGCATTAGTACCCATAGAAAAATATGCAAATGTTGAAGAACCTGATTCCAACTGTGAATCATACCTACTTCTTTGTTATTGTTCCAGATCTGATTCATATTTAGTATCTTCTTGCTCAGAATCTAAAACAAATTGACAGTCATCTTGCTCATGTACATGAAATTTTTTGAGATATGCATGCCTATGAATCCACTTGCTAGCCTTGATGTTCTCTTCGACCTCTACAACATCTTCAAACAAATGTCTTAACGATGAATATTTCATTTATCTCAAGAGAAGGACAAGCTTTGGATGCTAAGCCATGACATAGTACACCATGGAAATAGTCTCTGTGGGTCTGATCTCCACAGGAATACTATGATAAACGTTGTAAAACCTCATGTTGAAGATAGCTAAAGCTTCCTATTCCCCTCTCCTCAAGGAATTAAACTCAAACCAGTATTGATCAAGGGATTTGTTCTCACTACAACACTTTAAAAAAGCATGGCATAACTTATTCTAGGAACCAATAGAACTTGCCTCTAGACATCTAAACCACACAACAACATCTCCAGATAGGGAATCTAAGAACAACCTCATGGTAACATCATCATGAACGATCTCAAACTGATCAATAAATTTCTCAAAGGCCCCCAAGTGCCTCTCAGTTGTAACATGATCCTCCCCAGAAAACCCAGGAAGATACTCAAAGGAATCAAGAGGATAAGGGTTAAGGCGATATGGAAACCTTAGAGGTTTAAACAACTTATTTCTAATTTTAATTTGAAAATAAGTGGGTTGATCATGAATATTAACGAGTTGATGGAAAGGCTCAACAAGAATAATGGAGGGTAACAAGATATGAGAAGAATGTGAATTATTTTCAACCTCCTCAAGGCTACAAGGGTGATAAATTTTGAGAGGAGATGCAATACAAATCTCACTTTTATGAATAGGCTAAGGTGAAGACACAGGATCAACATCTACAACACAAGAAGAGGGCATGTCTTCTTCTTCCAAGGATGGATGAATGAAGGAAGGATTATTTTCATCCGAATATACAAAGCAGAGGATAATCATTTTTATATGTGAAGGGAAAGAAAGAAATGAGTTGATAAAGAGGAACATGACTTCATGAAGAAAACTCATAGACTGATACCTGGTCTTTCCCTTCGGTATGGTAATTTTTATGTCAAAAGGATCCTCCCCAGTAGAGTCTTTGATGGTGGATTCTCCAGGTGTAAGCTGCATTATTCAATGGTTCTGATATTTTATGCACCTTCAGAGTCAGAAGCTCTTTGGCGTTCTCCCAGGGAAGATATCTTCACTTTCATCCCCGACAACAGTGCCAGAAATGTTATAACTAGAAGTCACTCTATGATTGTAGAGAGAGTAAGACCAGTACCCATCAGTTTGTATGTCACAAATAATTTTAAAGAGACTAAATGGATGCAGACTCAATATGATATCACTTTAACTTAGAAAACTGGACTGGTATGCATAGACAAGTGAGGTATTGATCAACTTCAGTCAGTAAGTTTGATTAAAGGTGAATAGAAGGAAGACTTGGTGAGGAGAATGTAGAGGTATGCTATGGACATCAAGTCTTCCAGCAGCCTAAGGAGGAAAAACTAAAACACAAGATCCTCTTGGATTCAAAGTTTCATACACTGGAGTATATTTAAGCAACACAGTCATAACAAAAAAATGATCAAACATACATCATGATGCAGCTACAACAACTCGACTGGATCATCCATGCCTGAGCTCTTCAGGATGAGAGGGAAAAATATAACAAAACGAAATGATTAAAATTGGTCACAATACTGCTGAAATCAAACCTTCATAACAACAACATATGACCCTCGATTGGATCCTCCATGCCCGAGTGTTCTAACACAACTTTTATAGAGAGATGGAAAGAAGGTGACTTATATTAAACAGGAAATCTCAAATCCTATTACATAACAGATAACCAAAGATTTCATCAAAGCTTTACAATGTGGGAGCTTAACTCAACCATCGACCATCCCAAAATATCAAAATGACTCCATGCTAAAACCTATGATCTGAGAAACCACAAATCCTTGGATATAGTGCCACACATCCCTTTAAATCAGAAAACTCCTGTTGATTTTTGAGTTTTGGGAGGGACCTACAGACGAGACGACTTGCTAACAGTCCTTTTGAGCTTTCCATTTATGGGGGAAACGATGTTCAACCACCACTCCCCAACTTCATTAACTATCTTTCTTAGGGTCTGGATAGGCCTAAGTCAACTCGACACCTGGAAATGTGACAGCCTTACCATGCTCTTGGCTATCTGGACCTGCGTTGGATGCTGACGAGGATATGGAACAAATGGCATGAAAGTTGACTAGACGATGACCAAGTGGGAGGATGTGGTGACAAAATGACGACTGAGAATACATGAGCATCAACATGCAGGAGATGAGGAGGAAGAAAAAGGATATGTGTTAATAGAAGATGATTGGAACTAAGTGCCAAACTCAAACCAACCTTCCTGATTTGGACGAAGAAGGCTCCATTTGGCTACAAACACAAGTAGTTTTGGACCAGTGTGAGTGTCGACTGCATCAACAAACCATCAAGGAAGTGTTAGTCTAGTGGAAAGATACAACTCCAATAGATGCCACTTGGGAACCAACTACCATTCTGTAGCAATTTCCCCATCTCAAGCCTTAAGGACAAGGTTGTTTTTGATGGGGAGGACATGTTAGGGACCTAACCCCTCATGTAGTTATAATAATATATTTCCATGTAATAAAGGTCAATATTAATAAGGCTTAGCAATAAGGAATAATAAGTCCAATGTAAGAAAACCTAATAGAAGCTTCTACTTCTAGAAGGATATTCCTCTATATGGTTCTTTTGATAGACATATTTAGTATAAATAGGATTCGAGGGTATGAGAACTTTTATCTTGGATATTATTGTAATAGATATCTGTTCTATTGGAGGTTTCTCCCTCGAAGAGGCAAGTGAACATTTCTCTTGGTAATCAAAGTGTTATTTCTGGTGTTATTTTGTTATCATTTTGGTATTATTGTGGTGTTGTTCTGATTATATTATTGTTCATATACCATTTCTAGATATTTATTTTTGTTCTACATACTTTTTATATCTAGAATATTACACATAATAAATGGGTTTACAAGTTGAAGGAAGAAGGTGGAGGAAAAAAGTGATACAAGGCTAGACTTGTTGTAAAGGGGTTTGCACAAAAGAAATGTATATATTTTGATGAAATATTTTCTCCTATTGTTAATATGACTTCAATTAGGACTATTTTAAGTCTCGTGGAAGTAGAAGATTTGCATCTTGAACAATTAGATGTAAAAACAACTTTTCTCCATGGGGATTTGGATGAAGAGATGTATATGAAACAACCACGAGGGTATGAGGTCAAAGGGAAAGAAAACTTGGTATGCAAGTTGAAGAAAATCTTGTATGGCCTAAAGCAAGCTCCAAGGAAGTGGTATTTGAAGTTTTACAGGTTTATGCCAGAACAAGGTTATAGTAGATGTCATTTTGATCACTGTGTTTATTTAAAAAACTTAGAAAATGGAAGCTATATTATCTTGTTATTGTATGTACATGACATTCTTGTTGCAGGGTCTAATATGTAGGATATAAATGTGCTCAAGAATAAACTAGCTAATTCATTTTTTATGAAGGATTTGGGTGCTGCAAAGAAAATTCTTGGTATGAGAATAACAAGAGACTGGAAAAATTGCAAATTGAAATTGTCTCAGGGTGAGTATAGAGAAAAAGTGTTTTAGAGGTTTAGAATGCAGAATGCAAAACCATTTATTACACCTTTGGACATACATTTCAAATTAACTAAGGAAATGTGTCCCAAGACACGGGAGGCGATAAATACATGTACAAGGTCCCTTATTCATCAACAGTTGGCAGCTTGATGTATGCAATGGTTTGCACAAGACCAAATATTTCACATGCATTGGGAGTTGTGAGTAGGTATATGAAAAATCTAGGTAAAGAACATTGGGAGGAAGTGGATTCTTAGGTATTTTAAAGGTACTTATACTCATGCATTATGTTTTGGAGGTTCAAACATTGTTCTACAAGGATATGTTGATTCAGATATGGTAGGTGATAAAGATAGTAGGAGGAGCACCACAAGGTATGTTTTTACTATAGGTGGAACACTAATAAGTTTTATTTTGAAACTACAAAAGGTTTTTGCACTTTCAAAAATAGAGGCGGAGTATGTTGCTGCTACAGAGGCTAGTAAATAGATGATTTGGTTACAGAGGTTTATGGAGGAATTGGGAAAGAAGAAAGAGAATAACAGGTTGTATTGTGATAATGAGAGTGCCATTCATCTTGAAAACAAATCATCCATCCATTCAAATAATAATCATATACAAATCATGTAACATTTCATACGATCCATCTTAGAATATGGACATTTGAAGTTGGAAAATAGACACACTAGACAAAATCCTACAGACATGTTAACAAAGGGAGTAACTAGGGAGAAACTGAGTTCCTGCTCAGTTTCAGTTGGTCTTCAAGCATGAAGGTGAAGATAAGAAGTTTTCCAAGTCCAATAAGGATCATATTCCAAAATATAGAGTAGCGATGGAGTTGTTGAGATCAGTCTCCAAGTGGGAGATTGTTGGTTGCGGAGCCTGATTATCTTCTTGATTCATAGGTCTTTGTTTTCAGTTGTGTTTATATCCCATGAAGATTGTACATCCTAGATGACTATACACCCCTCTAGGAGGGGGGTTTCAGGGGGGACTTTCCCACCCTTCGGTGTCCGGGGGCCTCATCCCCCTGGCTGGGGAGTCCTGGGGGAAAGCTCCCGAAGGAAAATTTTCCTTGTAAATGTATACTGTAATTTCATGGTAAATCTAGACCATTCATTATAAGGTCACAGATATGATGGTAGAATTTATGTTAGGGTTTTTTTCACTAGAAGGAAACCCTCTTTTATGAGGGAATTGTATTGCGGCTATGTATCATTGCAAATATTCCATTCTGAGAGAGGATATTGTAAGAGAAAGAAGAGGAAGTTACAGTGAGTGTGTTGTAGGTTGTATCCCTTATTTTCTCGATAATAACAAAGGAAGGACCTGGTAATTTATCTGGTGGACATAACCCACATTGGGTGAACCATGTATATATTTGTATCTATTTTATTGTGTATCTTCTGTGTTTTATTTTTTCATTTTTTGTATTTTATTTCTCAGTGATCCTTTTTTTCTAACAGAGGGATTGTAGCTTCCTAGTCGTAGACTAGCTTGAATGGAGTATGTCCAGTCGATATTTTGAATGTTGGTCTATACGCCCAGAGTATTGTACAAATATTATCATCCCAGTCATCTTTATTTATGCCATAGATATTTGTAAGTCCCTTGTGTAAGTGATAATTTGTTGTTTTTCTATGCTCAATTAAAAAAAATTCTAATAGAAATTTAATTATTTCATTTACAAAGTGAGTTCCCTAGTCATTGATTAGTGTCATAGGATAGCCAAATCTTGTGATTATGTTCTCATAGATGAATTTAGATGCTGCCTCTTTGGTATAGGATTCAACTGACTCAGCTTCTTCCCACTTAGTGACAATACTCAGTTCGAAGAAAGACGGAGGTTGGAAGATGTGTACTGACTCGAGGGCAATCAACAAGATAACTATCAGGTACAGATTTCCATTGCCAAGGATGGATGATCTAATGGATTGCTTAAGTGGATAATTTTTTTTTTCAAATATTGATTTGAAAAGTGGATATCACCAGATTCGTATGAGAGAAGGTGATGAATGGAAAACAACATTCAATATTAATGAAGGGTTGTATGAATGGCTTGCTATGCCGTTTGGCTTAAAAAATGCACCGAGTACCTTCATGAGGTTTATGAATGAAGTCCTAAAGGATTTCATCGGAAAGTTTGTTATCGTATATCTTGATGATATATTGATTTTCAAAAAAACAGAGGCTGAACACTTGAAGCATTTGGCTACAGTGATGAAGAGGCTACAACAGGAAAAGTTGCTGATAAATATGAAGAAGTCATCATTCATGAAGACAGAGCTCATTTATTTGGGATTTGTCATTTTTGTAGATAAGTTGAGGATGGATCCAGATAAGGTGGAAGTGATTAAGAATTGGCCATCACCAAAGAATATCTTTGAAGTCCAAAGTTTTCATGGATTGGCTAGTTTATACCGAAAATTCATCAGGAATTTCAGTGGAATTAGTGCAGCGATGATGGACACAGTGAAGAAAAGACATAAATATTTTCACTAGATAGAAGAAGCTGAAAAGAGTTTCAATTTGTTGAAATGGAAGATCACAGAACAACCAATTCTGGTGTTACCTAATTTCAGAAAGACGTTTCAAGTGAAATGCGATGCAAGTGGATTTGTAGTCCGAGCGGTCTTGAGTCAAGAAGACAGACCAGTGGCATATTTCAGAAAGAAGCTGAATGAAGCAAGAATGAAGTAATCCACATATGACAAGGAGTTCTATGCTATTGTACAGGCATTAAAGAAGTGGATGCATTACTTAATTCCCAAGGAGTTTGTCTTATATAGTGATAATCATGCATTGCAATTTATGACTCAACAGGAAAAGTTGAATCAAATGCATGTTAAATGGGTTGAGTATATGAAATATTTCACTTTTGTGATTAAACATATTTTTGGTACTGCTAACGAAGTTGTTGATGCTTTGAGCAGGAAGTGTTTGCTATTGCAGGAGTTCAGAGTCAAAACGTTAGGTTTTGATGATCTCAGGGATATGTACAGAGATGATCCAGATTTTAAGAAGGCGTATGAAACAGCTGAGAATCTAGTTCTCAGAGATAAAAGCCAATGGGTAGAATACATGATCCAGGAAGGATTGTTGTTTAAAGGCAATCAGCTTTGTATTCCAAAATGCTCCATGAGGGAGAATCTGTTGAAGGAAAAACACAGTGGAGGATTGGCAGGACATTTCGGTCATGACAAGACATTCGCAAAGCTGAATGAGTCATACTTTTGGCTAGGAATGCGAGCAGAAGTTAAAATATTTTTGGACAGATGAAGAATTTGTCAGCATTCGAAAAGAAGGAGGCAAAATGCAAGGTTTTATCAACCTTTGCCCATACCTGAGAATTCGTGGGATGAAATCAACATGGATTTCATATTGGGATTGCCAAGGACACAAAGAGGATTTGACTCAATATTTGTGGTAGTGGATAGATTTTCCAAAATGGCACATTTCATTCCATGTCAGAAAACCAGTGACGCAACTCACATCGTGAATCTGTTTTTCAAAGAAGTCATTCGACTTCACGGCTTACCAAGGAGAATAGTTTCGGATAGAGATACGAAGTTCGTAGGACATTTCTGGAGAACCTTATGGAAGAATATGGGAATAAAATTGTCATTTAGTTCAGCTTATCATCCTCAGATGGATGGACAAACTGAAGCAGTGAACAAAAGTCTGGGAGACTTACTGAGGATCTTGGTAACAGAACACCACAGCGAGTGGGACAAAATATTACCACGGGTGGATTTTTCTTATAATGAATCAGTAAATAGAAGCACAGGGCAGAGTCCATTTCAGATTGTTTATGGCATGCAACCGAGAGGGATTTCTGAGTTGAGGGATTCAGAACTGAATGGAACTAGGAGCGCAAGTGCAGAAGATTTCACAGAGGTGATGAAGGAACTTCACAGCCAGGTGAAGGATTGATTGTAGAATTCAAGTCAGGAGTATAAACACAGGGCAGATCAACATAAAAGACAGCTTCAATTTGAAGTTGGTGACTTGATTCTAACACATCTGAGAAAGGAAAGGTTCTTGAAGGGGACATATAACAAACTGAAGGTGAAGAAAATCAGACCATGCAAGGTCTTGAGGAAATTTGGGGCAAATGTTTACGAGATTGAATTACCCGAGGGGATTAGAATTTCTCCAATATTCAATGTTTCAGGTTTGTACCCATATAAAGCCGAGGAAGTAGGAGCAGGTAATGAACTGCTAGAGGTTCAGTGGAGAAATTAGATGCCAGTTGCAGAAAATCCGTAGATGGAGCGCATAATGGATAAAAGAATTGGTAAGAAGACCAGAAGGAAAGAATACTTTAAGTATTTGGTCAAGTGGAAAGGTCATCCAGTTGAATATGCCAGCTGGGAGAATGAAGCAGAGATCTAGAAGCATGGATAGACCATGCACGAGCTCATGGACAGGAGCCCATGAAAATTTTCAAGCTAGGGAGTATGATGCAGGAGCATCTCAAGCGAGCAAGCACATGGATGTGGAAGACAATTGGACAAGTGCTAATGCATTTCATGTTTAAATTGTTTTGAAGTGAGATGCGCCAGAATCTTAAATGAGATAATTAAGAAGGAGCGCACTTGTATAATGTAATCATACCTTGAGCATCTCGCTCTCATCTGAAGTAGATAGGGGCATTTATGTCGAGATAAAATAGGTAGATAGAATTTAATTCTCAGATTAGACAATTTTAGAGATGGAGGGAAAATGGATATAGACACCCTCACTTGTATCATTGTAACATTAGAAGATTAGAGAGAGAGAGAGAATGAAGAGAAAGAACATGCAAAGAAGAGAGAATTGTGTAAAAACACCCATGTACAGATATTTGAATTAATAGAAAGAGCTTTGATTCAAATTCATGGTGTCATGTTTGTTCTCTGTGTATGTATGTTGAATGTTATGCTCATGGATGTTTACTTCCTATTGTACATTTGCTTTTATGCTGTGTATGAATGATTTTCTATTAAATGTTTGAAATCTAAGAGAGAGAGAGAGTAGGAATGAGTTTCAATTGTTTCTCTATCTGAGCAAGGATTCCTGCAAGGAGTGTAGTCGAATTATCCACAAGGAGTGCATTGAAAAAGGGTTCAGAGATTTGTCTCTGGAAGGCTCAGATAGGATGGCTATTGTTCTCATTCTCACAAAAGTGAAGTTAGGCACAGGAGCCGTGCAAAGTGTGCACAGGCTGAAGGTAATTTCAGGGTTGGAAAACCTGAGAGGTTGTCGAAGCACTGTTGTTGTAGGGTGTGTGCAAGGTCAAGAGTGTTCAACACTGGGAGTGTTTGAAGGTTGCCGCAAGGAGTGCGCGCAAGAGTCTTCTTCAAGACTTGGAGTTATAAGAAATCTCAGGAAGGATAAATCCTTGAAGCCGTCAAAGGAAGCACAGGAAGTTTGTGCATTGGAACAGTGAGAAGGCATTGCAATTTTGCATCACAGCAATTGAGTACCATAGGAAAACCACTTGCTAAAAAGTTGCAAGAATCCTTGTGAAGGAGAAGAAACGAACAGTCGGAGTTCTCTGTGGATAATTCATGAAGTCCCGTGAGCCGTCAGATCTCGTGGACGAGCAGGGGAGTTACAATGAGTATCCTCGAAGGTTTAAGCTCAAGAGAGGAAGAACCATAGATCTAAGCCAACAGGGGTCGTTGGATTGGCAAGTGTATTTCTATTTCGAGGTTTCGTAGGTTGTAGTCCCGAAATCTTTTCCACATAACTCGTGAAATCACGAAACGCGAAGTTCCAAAAGGACGAAAGGATTGTATGGGCCATAGAATCAGCAGTGTGGATAGGTGGCGCACTAACAACACGGAGGTCAAAGACCATTGACCATTTCAAAGTTTCATGTGGTAAAGTCCCGAAATCTCCACATCAGGATTTGTGAAACTGCAAAGTCCAAATTCTCGACAGAGTAAAGAGCCCTTGAAAGGTCAACCTCACGAGTACATCGGAGTTTCGGTAAATTGGGTTTTGGAATTCGAGGGGACGAGTTTCTTGACATCGAAACCCTTCAAATTGCGATAAGGAGAGATTCGAAATTTGTGAGGGAAAGGTCAAGTGTTGACTCTTTTTCGGGTTTCAGAGATTGAGAGACAAGGCGCTTGACTACCAGATTCACGAAAGTGTGAAGTCTAATCTCCCGAAGTATAAGGGGGAATTTCTCGAAGTTAATTGTGGGTGCAGATTTCCTAAAAGGGAAATAGAGGAGCCATTTCTGAGAGCTCTTCAAGCCAGCGTAAGGGGAAAGATCCTGTATACGTGGACCTTCCGGCCTATGGGTAGTGGAGGGGATGCGTCACTTAGTCACATACGCGACCACAATAATGATGTACTCAACACCAATTTTTCTTTCCCTCTGTGGAAATGGCCTGATGAATTATGTTAGCACTAAGTAAATTTCCTAGGTTGAGAAAGAAACTCACAAAGGTAACCACAGAACCACTTTAGAACTGAAACTATCCTTTCAGTTCAGAGAGGGATCTCTCTTGTCACTTGGTCTCTAAAGATGGGTTATTTTTTTAGGATCAATGGATAGATTTTTTATTAGATTAATGGGTTTTTAAATTTTGTTGGTGTTGGCCCTTGGTTATGGAAGCAAGTGAATATTATGGAGGAAAAGATGAAGTGCAAATTGCGTGAAAGGAACATTGACTGAGAATGGGTCGAAGTGGCCAAAGGAGCAGAAAAGAAGGACCGAAGTAAAGGAAAATGAGTTGTTGGATGACAAGATCGAGGAGAACAGATAAGCAAGGAAGATTGATCGTGGACAACTCAGCAAGTGGAAGAATATTTTAACGAGTGCTTTGGAGCACTTTGTGGGAAAGAAGGAAAGGCAGGCTAGCGAAGCCCGAAAAACGCAGGTCAAGTTGACCTAGGGTTTTGGATCTAGGGTTTTGACACCTAGACTTTGTCAGGTAATGCATAAATAAAGGTCCAAAGGACCAGGGATGGGTTGGTCAGAGTGGTCAGAGTTGTTTGTTCACTGTTCGATTATGTGATTTATTATTGTTGAGTGAGAGAAGTGTTGTGTGGGAGAGCCTTCTAGTATTGTAAGATCTTCAGTTGGGTGTGAAGATCAACCCTGCAGCTGGGTGTGTGGGGAGGGGGGAGGAGAAGAGAAGGAGAGAGAGATATATATACAAGATAAGAGCGCAGATAGGACTGTATGTTTTCATATAATATCAAGAAATGTAATTTTGTGGGCATAGCCCTAGGGAGAGGGTGAACCATGTATATCTTGTTGTTCTCTGTGGTTGATGATGTGTTATTTTACCTTCTGTTATGTTGTCATTTCATTATTATGTTAGATCTGGAGTATAACTATGTGAAGTAGGTTTATGTTCATTAAGAATAACTAGGTTGATGTGTGTTGTTGCTTTGGATCCACTTGCATTTCCTTTGGTTGTAGACACATGTGTCCTGCAACCCCCTATTGCTACTTCAGGTGAGACTGCATATGCTTTGTAGGTGTTGCTGAAAGGCCAGTAGTTAGGGCTTGTTGGTGCATTGTTAGATTTGAACCCTGGGTCTTCCCTTGTGCCAACAAATGGTTCTGTTGTCAAGACCAATATATTCTTAAGGGAATGTCAAGGTGCTTTCTATTGAAGGCAAAGATTCAGAAGTGGATAGAATAACAAGAGAGAGACTTCGCCGAAGCTTGGAACAATAACCCTAAGCTTAGTATGGAAAATTGGTTGGGAAGGTATATCTTTACTGATATACACGAGATTTTCTTTGGATGAATTCATAAGGAGCCATACAAGTTGTTAGCCAGATTAGCAGAGGAAGGGAAGAATGAAGAACCTCTCCGAGAAGAATCGAAAACTTCAGGAACTTCACAAACTGTTGAAGTAAGTAATATTACACCTCCTTTTGTTTCAGAAACATTAAGTAACCAGATTAGTTAGAGCTATCAAACAAATCAGAGCATTGTTACCAGTAGCTCGGTATAGACTCAGTCAAGAAACCTAGGAAGATCTATGGCAGATGAGATGAGGTTACCCACCTTTAAGGGGGATGGATCTGAAGATCATGATCAGCATTAGTTCTTATGTGAAGATGTGTGGAGTATTAAGAATGTCACTGATGAAATTGTTAAGAGAGATCAATTCAATACTACCCAAAGAGACCACGCACTGAGCTAGTACATGAAATTTGTCCAAGGAGTTGCACAGCCGAAACTGTTGAATGTCATTAAGACTGCGTTAATTTTTGAATTGAAGAAACCTAATTCGGAGTCACAATGCATTACAAAACTGAAAGAAATAAAATAGAGAGTAGATGAACCTATGTGGGAGTTTGATCAGAGGTTTAATACCTTGACAGGTCGGTTGAGTTTTCAGATTCTAGATGAATGGAATAAAGAATGGTTCATTGTTTCCCTCTTGCCACACATTAGGGTACCTTTAATGCAACAAAATATTGCTTCGTAGGCTGAGGCACTGGAGATCACCATGAAATTAGAATCAACCCCTATGGGAGAATCCGGCTCAGGTATGAGTCAAATTTGAGTCAGCTAACTAGCTTATCTTTGCAGGTTGAAGATATGAAGAAGGAGAAGGGAAAAGATAAAAGAGAAGATATATGGTGTATCAGATGCAAATGAGAGGGCCATTATAAGGAGCATTGTCCCCTATTTCATGAGTACTTGGCTTCTGGATATCCGATCCCATTGAAGTAGGTTACCCTACCCTGGTGTGAGGTATGTAGAAATAGGCTTCACCCTAGTGAATGTTATTACCCACAAAAATATGTCCAAACACCTACAAACCTTTACTACACATTATGTAAATTTGTGGGACATGATGAGAAGTATTGTAGGGCTTATGACCTATTGCATGAAATATTAAGAGACACATATAGAATTCAAGGTGAAGTACAACAAGAATGAAATACTATGCAGTTTAACTCTACAGAAAGAGGAAACTTCAACCCTCGTGGTGGATTTAGAGGAATAGGATGAGGTGGAGGCATGGGTCAAGGTTGAGGTCATATCATTTGTTATAACTACGCATAGCCAGGACATTTGGCAAGGGACTGCCAGAACCCTTGTACCACTTTCATCTACTGCAACTCATTTGAACATGTTATTGAAGATTGTCTTGTGCTATTAGCCAAACTTCAAGAGAGACGAGGAGGTAATAAACAAGTACAACTAATATCAGCATAACCTCGCAGAGAGGATCCCAAAGTCATTTTTATCACTAGAGGAGGCATTGTTACATGAGAAGACAGAGTGACCCCAGGAAAGACTACAGAAGAATCCAGGGTCATAAGAGTTGCAGAGAAGACACAAGTGTTTGATCCAATGAAAGAAAAGAAAACATTTGAGGAGGAAAGAAAAGAATTTGGAAGAGATCAAGCTTCTTCATCAAAGACACATCCAAAAGTGAGAGAATGTGGAATGCCTTTGGAATTCAATCAGTCAGCTGCACCTGGAGAAGGAAAAAAGGTAAGAAATCTCATAGAATTCTTATGTACTTGCATTAATTTGATTAAGGATGAAAAGTTGTACAAGAACTACAAAGTTTGATCAGAAAGTATGAGAGAGGGAGGGTAGATCCCCTGTTGAACAGAGCAGTACATCAAGTCTCTAGAAAGAGAAGGACAAATAAGGAACTACGCCTGAATGCTCAGATTGGATATTATGATATAGACTATGTGGTCCTTGACTTAGGGTCAGAAGTCAATGTTATGACGAAGCAGACCTAGGACCTGATGGGAAAAACTAATCTAATTTACTCCCCTATTAAGATTAGGATGGCTAATCAACAGGTAGTAAGCCCCTTCAGAATACTGGAGCATGTCCCTGTGGACATTGACGAGGTAAGGACGTTTGCGGACTTCGAGGTAATTGAGATAGTTGATGATAGCTGTCCTTATCCTGTGCTGTTAGGAATTGATTGGGATTTCAATAATTCTACTGTGGTTGACTTAAAGAAAAGATGGATGACATTTGAAGGTGATGGCCTTAGGTTCATTG
Organism: Picea sitchensis; assembly: GCA_010110895.2. NCBI lineage: Eukaryota > Viridiplantae > Streptophyta > Pinopsida > Pinales > Pinaceae > Picea > Picea sitchensis. Next base: position 57,812 of record SNQJ01S0042238.1, on the reverse strand, counting down.
CACCTCTTGATCTTGATGAAGGTTGTAGATATACATAACCCATTAGAGAATAATATTGTGCTTATGAACTAGAGAATATATATAAATTGACAACAAGACAACAGGATTACATTAATCCTACAACATATGGGAATTTAAGTAGGGAAAGAAACAATGCAGAAGGTTCTTAGAGCTGGCCTCTGGTGGCCCACTTTACACAAAGATGCTAAGGAATACTACAGAGCCTGTGATGTATGCCAAAGAGTTGGGAAACCTTCCAAAAGGGATGAGATGCCTTTAGCAGCCCAACTAACCTTACAGGCATTTTAGAAATGGGCAATTGATTTCATGGGGCTTATCAACCCACCAAGGAAGCACACAAGATCAAGATACATAATCACTGCGACAAAATATTTGACTAGATGGGCATAAGCAAGAGCAATCAAGGACTGTAGTGCAACTACAACTACACGATTCATATTTGATGATATCATAACTAGGTTTGGATGCCCGAAGATCCTTATGAGTGATGAAGGCACACATTTTATTAATAAGACCATCGAAGCCTTGACTTAGGAATTTGTACTTCATCATAAGAAGAGCACTCCATACCATCCACAAGAGAATGGTATAGTTGAAGCCTTCAATAAGATATTGGAGACAATGTTGATGAGTATTTGTAGTGTGAACATAGATGATTGGGATTTGAGACTACCAGCAGTGTTATGGGCCTATAGAACTACTTGCAAGAAGCTGACAATGCAGACTCCCTTTAAGTTGGTTTACGATATTGAAGCAGTTGTACCTATGGAATATCTAGTTCCTAGTCTAAGAATTGTAGCCTTTACATATATGGATGAAACTAGAACTATTCAATAAAGGCTCACATAGTTGGTCGAATTGGAGGAAGATAGGTTCATTACAGGATTTCATCAGCAGGTGAAGAAGAAAAGAGAGAAGGCCTATCATGACAGAAATATCAAGAAGAAATCCTTTAATCAAGGAGATCTGGTATTAGTATATGACAACAAGTTCATGAAGCATCCAGGAAAGTTCAGGACACATTATCTTGGGCCATATGAAGTTTCCTACATTACAGAAGGAGGAGTTGCACAGTTGAAGACTTTTAATGGAGAATGGAAGGAAGGTTTGGTAAATGGAAGCTGGTTCAAGTTATACTATGACAACCAGTTTACTCGCAGCTCTCAGAAAGAGAAGAAGAAGAAGGGTCTAGGTACCAGGGGCAGTTGAAACTAGGTACCAGACATAGAAAATCCACTCTGCACATAGGGGGGAGGAACAGAGCACAAAGTATAGGTTGCCCTGCATAATCAAAATTCGAAGTAAAACAGAAGGTTCAGACATGAAGTGCCTTGGGATGAGTCACATGTGAGTGTTGGGGGCATGTTGGCCCTTGGTTATGGAAGAAAGTGAATATTACCGAGGAAAAGATGAAGTGTGAACTGCGCGAAAGGCACATTGACTGAGAATGGGTTGAAGTGACCAAAGGAGTAGAAAAGAAGGAGAGAAGTAAGGGAAAATGAGTCGTTGGATGAGAAGATCGAGGAGAATAGATAATAAAGGAAGATAGATCGTGGACAACTCAGAAAGTGGAAGAATATGTCAATGAGTACTTTGGATCACTTCATGGGAAAGAAGGAAAGACAGGCTGGCGAAGCCTAGAAAATGTGGGTCAAGTTGACCTAGGGTTTTAGACACCTTGGGTTTTGGATCTAGGGTTTTGACACCTAGACTTTGTCATGTAATAATGTATAAAGAAAGGTCCAAAGGACCTGGGATGGGTTGGTCAGAGTGGTCAGAGTGGTCAAAGTTATTTATTCACTATTCAATTATGTGATTTATTATTGTTGAGAAAGAGAAGTGATGTGTGGGAGAGCCTTTTGGTATTGTAATATCTTTAGCTAGGTGTGGATATCAACCCTCCAGCTGGGTGTGTAGGTAGGGGAGAGGAGAAGAGAAGGAGAGAGAGATATTTGCAAGCTAAGAGAACATATAAGACTGTATGTTTTCATATAATATCAAGAAACACAGTTCTGTGGACATAGCCCTAGGGAGAGGGTGAACCACGTATATCTTGTTGTTCTCTGTGGTTGATGATGTGCTCTTTTACCTTATGTTATTATTTCATTGCATTATTATGTTAGATCTAGAGTATAACTATGAGAATTAGGTTTATGTTCGATAAGAATAACTAGGTTGTTGTGTGTTGTTTCCTTGGATCCACTTGCATTTCCTTTGGTTGTAGACACATGTGTCATGCAACCCCCTATTTCTACCTTGAGTGAGACTACATCTGCTTCGCAAGTGTTTCTGAAAGGGCCAGTACTTAGGGCTTGTTGGTGTGTTGTTAGAGTTGAACCCTGGGTCTGCCCCTGTGCCAACAATGTGCAAGAAGGAAAGGAAATTTTTGGGAAATGGAGTCAATTTTGAAAGAAAATGAAATCAGTGACTAGTAGGTAGAACTCTCAAGGAAGCAAAGGATAGGAAGGTGACAATATTTCAATATTTCAATTTGTTGTTATATGATGGAAGAAGGAGGAAAACACATAACAACATTTAGAGAACCATGAAAAATGAATTATGATGAGTTAAAATGAAAAACAGTGTTCAAATTGCTTGAAATCTAAAGCATCATTTTAAATGAATTTCAGACCATTTGATATCCAATTTAAACATATGAAAGATAAAGTGAACAGGAAGTACATACATGAAATATCACACATACGTCAGGTCATCAACACTAGAATCTTTGGTATGAAAAAGATCTGGACATCTGCACTAGTATTTCATTCAAATTCAGAAAATTTGTATAATGTTCAATACAATATTGTCCTTTGTTCTTTTGCCAACCCTTTTTCACATTCAAAGGGCTCAAATATATAGTTAAATATCATATTATAGCCCAAGGAGGTCTAAATCCATCTTTTCCAAAGATAGAGAGTTGTTACAATAGCTTAAGAAAGAATATTTGCTAAAAATATGCTCATATCCTACTATCTAGGGTTTTATTTTTCACCAACTAAAAATGTGCCAACTGAAGATACAATGACGTAGCCCCTCCAACCTGTAGGTCAGAATTCCACGTGCAGAGGATCGCTCTTTCCCTTGGCCCGAAGAGCTCTTGACTGGCTCTTCTATTCCCCTCCAAGGAATCTACACCCACAACAAAACCTAGCGGGATACCTTCTTCGTGCTTCGAGAGATCAGACTTCGCGATTTCACGAATCCTGTGGTCGAGCGTCTTGTCGCCCAGACCCCGAAAACCCAAATTCCCGAAACAGTCAACTCTTGACTTTTCCCCGTTTGTATTTCGACTTTCTTCTTATCATGATTTCGGGAGTTGTGATGTCATGCAACTCGTCCCTTCGACTCCCGAAACCCTGATTCCCGATTTATTGAAATCTTAAAATCCCCCTTTTAGGAGATCGACATCTATGAATTCTCCCTCGACCTAGTGATCAATGCTATTTCATGTATCGGGAGTTAGAGACTCTCGATACCGAGTCTTATGTCACCACAAACCCTGAAATGCTGAAACTCTTGGATTCTGACATGTGTCCAAGTGTTGGCCCCCACAACAAAACCTTCCGCCTTATCGGATTTTTAGAATTCACAATTTCACGAGTCCTAATGTAATGCTTCCAGGACTTCAACTCACGAGATCCCAAAATGGAAATCCACTTTCCCTCTTTCATTCTAAACTGTCTAATCTAAGCATTGAATTCTATCTACCTTCATTAACTGCTATAAATTCCTTCTACCTACTATGGACGAGAGCGGATCACTCAAGCTCTATTAAAATATTACAAGTGTGCTCCTTCGTATTTATCTCATTTAAGATTGGCACATTAACTTCAAGATATTTTCAAATAAATTTTATCATGTGCCCAAAATGTGTTGGCGCTTGCCCCACGCTCGCTTGTTATCGATGATGCTCTTGCATCATACTCCGTCACTTGAAAAATTTCATGGGATCCTATCCATGAGCTCACGCACAGTCTGTCTATGCTTTTGGATCTCAACTTCGTTCTCCCAGCTGGCATATTCAACTGGATGGTCTTTCCATTTGACCAAATACTCAAAGTATTGCTTTTGTTTGGTCCTCTTGCTGACCCTTTTATCCAGTATGCACTCCATCTACAACTTTTCTGCAACTGGCATCTGTTTCCACCACTGAACCTATGGTTTTTTATCACCTGCTCCTACTTCCTGAACCTTATATGGGTACAAATCTGAAGCATTGAATATCATAGAAATTTCAATGCCATCTGGTAATTCAATTTCATAAGCATTTTCCCCGAATTTCTTCAAGACCTTACATAGCCTGATTTTCTTCATCTTGAATTTATTATATGTTCCTCTCGGGAACCTCTCCTTTCTCAAGTGTACCATAATCAAGTCACCAACTTCAAATTGAAGCTGTCTTCTGTGTTGATCTACCCTCCATTTATACTCCTGGCTTGAGTTCTGCAATCGCTCCTTCACCTGGCTATGAAGTTCCTTCATTGCCTCTACGAAATCTTCCGCCCTAGTGCTCCTAGTTTCATTCAATTCTGAATCCCTCAACTCAGAAATCCCTCTCGGGTGCATGCCATAGATAATATGAAATGGACTTCATCCTATGCTTCTGTTAACTGAGTTGTTATAAGAAAACTCCACATGTGGTAATATGTTGTTCCACTGGCTATGGTGTTCTGTCACCAAGCTTCTCAGCAAGTCTCCCAGACTTTTGTTCACCGCTTCTATTTGTCCATCCATCTGAGGATGATAACCCAAAATGAATGACAAGTTCATGCCCAGCTTCTTCCACAATGTCCTCCAGAAGTGTCCTATGAACTTTGTATCTCGATATGAGACTATACTCTTTGGCAGACCATGAAGTCGAATGACTTATTTGAAAACTAGGTTCGCAACATGTGTTGCATCGCTGGTTTTCTGACATGGAATGAAATGTGCCATCTTGGAAAATCTATCCACTACCACAAAGATTGATTCGTACCCTCTTTGTGTCCTTGGCAATGCCAATATGAAATTCATGCTGATTTCATCCCATGGCTTCTCAGGTATGGGCAATGGTTGATAAAATCCTGCATTATGCCTCTTTCCTTTCGAATGTTGACAAATTCTGCATCTGTCCACAAATATCTTGAATTCTGCTCACATTCCTAGCCAAAAGTATGACTCGTTCAACTTGGCGAATGTCTTGTCATGACCGAAGTGTCTGACCAATCCTCCACTATGTTTTTCCTTTAACGAATTCTCCCTCATGGACCAATTGGGAATACAAAGTTGATTGTCCCTAAATAATAATCTGTCCTGGATCATGTATTCAACCCATTGATTTCTATCTTTGAGAATTGGATTCTCGGTCGCCTCATATGCTTCCTTAAAATCTGGATCATCTGTGTACATGTTCCTGAGATCATCAAAACCCAATGTTTTGACTCTGAACTCCTGTAACAACAAACATTTCCTGCTCAAAGAGTCAACGACTTTGTTAGCAGTACCGGAAATATGTTTAATCACAAATGTGAAATTCTGCATGTATTCAACCCATTTTACATGTCTTTGATTCAGCTTCTCCTGCTGAGTTACAAAATGCAATGCATGATTATCGCTATATAAGACAAACTCCTGGGGAATCAAGTAGTGTCTCCATTTCTTCAATGCCTAGATGATAGCATAAAATTCCTTATCATATGTGGATTTTTTCACTTTCGCTTCATTCAACTTCTCTCTAAAATATGCCACTGGCCTATCTTCTTGACTCAATACTGCCCCTAATGCAAATCCACTTGCATCGCATTTCACTTGAAATGTCTTTCAGAAATCCGGCAACACCAAAATTGGTTGTTCCGTGATCTTCCTCTTCAACAGATTAAAAATCTTCTCGGCTTCTTCCATATAGTGAAAAGATTTATGTCTTTTTTTCACTGTGTCCATCATTGCTGCACTAATTCCACTGAAATTCCTAATGAATTTTTGGTAGAAACTAGGCAATCCATGAAAACTTTGGACTTCAAAGATATTCCTTGGCGATGGCCAATTCTTAATTACCTCCACCTTATCTGGATCCATACTCAACTTATCTGCAGATATAATGAACCCCAAATAAATGAGTTCCATCTTCATGAATGAGGATTTCTTCATGTTTATCAGTAGCTTCTCCTGTTGTAGCCTCTTCATCACTGTAGCCAAATGTTTCAAGTGTTCAACCTCTGTTCTGCTGAAAATCAATATATCATCAAGATATACAATAACAAATTTTCCAATGAAATCCTTGAGGACTTCATTCATCAACTGCCTAAAAGTGCTCGGTGCATTTGTTAATCCAAACAGCGTAACAAGCCATTCATACAACCCTTCGTTAGTCTTGAATGTTGTTTTCCATTCATCACCTTCTCTCATGCGAATCTGATGATATCCACTCTTCAAATCAATCTTTGAAAAAAAAAATTCCCCACTTAAGCAATCCATCAGATCATCCATCCTTGGTAATGGAAATCTATACTTGATGGTTATTTTGTTGATCACCCTCGAGTCAGTACACATCCTCCAGCCTCCTTCTTTCTTCGGACTGAGTACTATCGGAACAACACACAAACTCAAGCTTTCTCTGACCAACCCTTTGTCCAACAAATCCTGGACTTGTCTCTTAACCTCTTCATTCTCCTACGGCGTCAATCTGTATGCAGATTTCATTGGTAAACTAGATCCTAGTTTGAGATCAATGTGATGACTCACACTTCTAATCAATGGTAACGAACGAGGTAGTTCGTCCACTATTATGTCAGCAAAATCTTCCAACAGTTCCTGAACCTCTTCTGGTAAATCATCTACCCTTGTACTGGTTAAAACAATCCTTGGCTTCCTGACCACAATGAATTGCAGTTCCTCCTTCTTCTTAACCTCTGTAAGAAGTTCCTTTCCACTCATGAGAAGTACAGTGTTACTTACTTTAGGTTTCACCTCTCTATCTTTAATCGGNCCCCCTATCTTAAATTCAACTAAACATTGTTTAGTGACATTTACCTGATGTAATTTTTGCAACCATGAAACTCTGTATGGGCTTGGATGTTCAATCGTCTCTAGCTCCAGCTTTTCTACCATCTCTGTAGAAACGAGATTATCTGTGCTAACACTATCTACAATGACTTTGCATACCCTATATTTGTTCTTGCAAGCAGTCTGAAAAATTATGTTTGTTTGGACTGAACTCTCCACCTCCTTTTCTGGTGTCAAAAGAGCTTTCCGCATCATTATTGATCTTCCACCTTCAGCATCTTCTACCTCAACATTTTTCCTTTGTGCTTTGGCAATGTGAGTTTCACCACCTTCTTTCTTCTTTTCTGGACATTCAAAAGACTTGTGTCCAGCCTTTCCACATGTGAAGCACTTTATTACTCCACCTCTTCCTCTTCCTCTTCCTCTAGTACGAGGAAACATGTTTTTATCGGCATACTCCCCTCTCTGATTGGCATACTGTCCCCTCTGATCGAAATACTGTCCTCTCTGATCAGCATACTGTCCCCTCTGTGAGTTTCCACCTTTCTCCATTTGAGTATGAGGTTTCTTCCATTCTTCCTTGGGTTTTTGATTTTTTTCCTAGACAACTGATTTGCCCCTGGGCTGACTTCTTCCTCGGCCTCTTTGACCTTGTTTTCGGCTCAGCTTCTCTTCAGCCTTTAAATCCATTTGATAAGCATATTCCACCATTTGGATGGTCAACATGCTCATCTCATCCTGAATTTCATATCTGAGGCCATTCATATACCTTGCTACTTTCTCATCGTTGCTTTCACGATGACCTGCTATGATGTTCAGTCTGTAGAATTCTTCTGTGTATTCCTTCACTGTCATCAACTTCTGTCTCAGATTCTACATCCTTCGAAACAGAGTGATTTGGTAATCTCTGGGGATGAATTTCGCTTTCATTTTTGCAATCATCCTGTCCCAGCACTTAATTTTCTTCTTTCCTTGGCAACGTCTATCAGCTTGTAGCTCATCCCACCACAATGTTGTATGTCCTTTTAATCTCGTGACAACATGCTTGACCTTCTTGTCCTCTTCGACATCTTCATAGTCAAAATATGTGTCCAGAGCTCTAATCCAGTCTAGAAGCTCTTCAACATCCAGATTTCCCTCATAAACTGGAATGTCCCTCTTGGCTCTAGCACCCATTCTTGCAACAACTCGAATCAATCGTTCATTTGTTGCATCTTCTGTTGTGACTTCTTCTCCATGTCCAGCATCATCTTCATTTTCAGACTCACTGATATCTCCAACATCAGCTCTGTGCCTTTGATTTATTTCCACGTCCACAAGTCTAGCACGTATATCATGCATTTCTCTCTCCATGGCTGGATTTGGTACCTGCCTACCCCTTTCTTCTTGCATTTCCCTTTCCTCTTGTGGATCGGGTGATTATCTGTCTCTCCTCCTTGGCGGCATGACTGAAATTTCCTTTTTCCTGCTACAGAAAAAAAGAAACCTTTCTATGCTCTGATACCAAACCTGACATAGCCCCTCCAACTCACAGGTCATAAGTCCACGTGCACAGGATCGCTCTTTCACTTGGCCTGAAGAGCTCTTGACCGGATCTTCTATTCCCCTTCAGGGAATCTACACCCACAAAAAAACATAGCGAGATACCTTCTTCACACTTCGGGAGATTGGACTTCACGATTTCGCGAATCCTATGGTCGAGTGTCTTGTCGCCCAGACCCCCGAAACCTGAATTCCTGAAATAGTCAACTCTTGAATTTTCCCCATTTGTATTTCGGCTTTCTTCTTATCACGATTTCAGGAGTTGAGATGTCATGCAACTCATCCCTTCGACCCCCGAAACCCCGATTCTCGATTTACTAAAATCCTAAAATCCCCCTTTTAGGAGATCGACAACTATGAATTCTCCCTCGACCCAACGATCAATGCTATTTTGTGTATCGGGAGTTTGAGACTCTCGATACTGAGTCTTATGTCACCACAAACCCCAAAATGCTGAAACGCTTGGATTCTGACATGTTTCCAAGTGTTGACCCCCACAAAAAAATGTTCCGCCTTATCGGAGTTTTAGACTTCATGATTTCGCGAGTCCTAATGCAATGCTTCTGGGACTTCAACTCACGAGATCCTGAAATGGAAATCCATGAGTAGATCCAACAGCCCCTGTTGGCTTGGATCAACGGCTCTGCCTCTCCTGAGATTGAAACTTTGGAAACAATCGCCTTAACACCCCTGCTACTCTATGAGATCTGAAGGCTCACGGAACTTCGCGAATTCTCCACAGAGAATTTCGACCGTCTGTTTCCTTTTCCTTCTCAAGGACTTCTGCAAATTCTAAACAAAGTATTCCTCTGCATGGAAATTGCCTTCCTGCAGCACGACATCACTACGCCTCCTTTCAATTCTTCAAGGAACTAGCCTCTTTCTTCCCTCAAGAACTTCAAAGGCTTTAACCTTTTTGAACTTCCTCTAACTCTGAGTCTTAAAGAAGACTCTTGCACGCACTCCTTGTGGAAACCTTCAAACACTTCAAGAGTTGAGTAACTTTGACTTTGCGCACCCCCTGTAGCAACAGTCCCCAACAACTTCTCAGGTTCCGCAAACCCCTGAAACTACCTTCGGCCTGTGCACACTTTGCATGGCTCCTGTGCCTAACTGCACTCCTGAGGAAATGAGGAAAAAAGAAAAACTATTTGAGCCTTCAGAGACACACTCTGAATCCTTGTCAACGCACTCCTTCCAGACAACTTCTACTGCACTCCTTACAGGAATTCTCACTCAGATAGAAAAACAATTGAAACTCATTTCTTTCACTCTTCCTCTCTTCTTAGACTTCAAACATTTAACAAGAAATCATTCATGTACAACATAAAATCAAATGTTCAGTAGAAAGAGTAAAATAACCATGAGCATAACATTTAACAAGCATACACAGAGAACCAACACGACGCCATGAATTTGAATCAAAGTTTTCTTCTATTAATTCAAATCTCTGTACATGGGTGTTTTTCAACTACAGCTCTCTACTCCCTCTTCTCTTCTATGCTCTTACTTGCTTGCTAATGTTCATGCTAATGTTACAATACACAATGAGGGTGTCTATATCCTGTTTCCCTCTTTCATTCTAAACTGTCTAATCTAGGCATTGAATTCTATCTACTTTCATTAACTGCTATAAATGCCTTCTACCTACTATGGATGAGAGCAAATCGCTCAAGGTCCATTACAATATTACAAGTGCACTCCTTCTTAATTATCTCGTTTAATATTGGTGCATTAACTTCAAGATATTTTCAAATAAATTTTATCATGTGCCCAAAATGTGTTGGCGCTTGCCCCACGCTCGCTTGTTGTCGGTGATGCTCCTGCATCATAAAATCATGGGATATAATAGGAGATTATCCAAGATTCAATATCCATATCAATTTTGGATCCACCTTGTTGATTTGGAGGTCCATCAAGTCAAATTTCAAAGATTCTCAAACTCTGTTAGCAAATCTGGCTTAGTGAAATTATGGAAAATAGGCCTCAAATATCATTTCATATCTTCCAAATAGTAACATTTTTGTAACAACGAAGAGAGGTTTTTGTTATTGGGTCTGTTCTTGACAAAAACCTCTTTTTTTTTTCAAAAATTATTCCCCAACATCTCGGAATATTCACCCAAAGATGATGGCTAATAAAGGAAAAAATTAAATGCTTAAATATGGAACAATGGGCTGTAAAGATTCATTCAAATCTCCCAAAATATGACACTTGTGTAAAAATTGAGAGACATTTTTGTTATTGAGCTCATGATCGACAAAACCCTCTCTAGGTTTTTCCAAAATCCTCTCCAATTGGTCAGAAAATTATCTTGAATTTTATGACTAAATTGTCATTTGTGTAGCATGTTGTTGTAACACACTATGTAACTGCAACCTACAGTAGTTGCGTAGCGTTCCCTGGAGACTTTGTGTAGCAAAGATCATTTTTACACTTTTTCCACCTTTGTTTGACTTTGCCTGATAGACGATGATGATTGATGGTGATGGTGGACTCATGATGATGATAAAGCATCCTATAACCCCTTCATCCTTCCTCAAAATGTCATCTACCTTTCAAAACTTCAAAACCCTAATGTTCCTTAATATTGCAAAGAATGGATCCAAACTACATCTAATTGATGACATTCTTTTGTTGATGTATTCTCATTGAATATTTCATCATCACTCACCTTTATGATCTTTGAGTGCATCGATGAATGATTTGACAATTTACATAGCAAACTTGTATGAACGATTTGCAAGTTGTAGAAAGGAGAAACGATGCTTGGAGATTTTGGTGCATGAAAAATGAAGTGTTTTGAACCCCAATATCAGGTTAAACAACTAGTAAAACCAATCATCACCAAGTTGAAATTATTTACCAAATTACGCAGCATTAGGAGGTTGTGCAACACTCAACTTCTTGATGATGTCACATGAAAAATAGATTTGATTTCATGAGATGATTGAACCACGAAAAGACTGAATCTAACTAATCATGACTGGCCATATGACCTCGATTAACCAAGTTTGACCAAATCACAAATTTTGATGTGAAGATTTACATGTGATAACATTGGCTCCAATGGGGATGGCATCCTCCCTGTGAGGTGCCAAAGAACTCATAGAATATGTTCTTGATCCATTGGGCTGATCCCAACTTTTCTGATACCTTCAAACTACAAACTATGACCTGGTTTGCAACCAACTAACTCTGCAACTGAAACTAAAAATCAATCTGAAACTATAATTGTACATTGCTGCAAACTGACACTATAGAATACTAAAAACTATGCTCCAAATGAGAGCTGAAAAAATATGAAAGATTAAACTGAAACATGCTAAAAAAGATGCTTGCCCAACAAGATGATTTTCACACTCCTGCTCTAACTTGCTGAAAAATTTCCCCAATCAAGTGATGCAAAAATGACAATGCAACCATGAAAGCAAATGGCTTAATGATTGTTGTATGATCGCATTTACTTCAATAAGAAAGAAAAATTTGAAGAATAACAACTCATAATGAAAATTGAATCCATGTTCTATATAGAACAAAAAAAATGCCTTCACTGATGACTGCAACAGATTTGTTGTGGGATCTTGGAAATCATGAAAAATCGTCTCTTTCGTCAACTGTAGCTGATCAACAAAAGGATCCTTGAGAACATGGAAAATCACCCTGTCTTGATAATCCAAAGGAAAAGGATATGCTTTATTTATAACTACTCCTTGTTCTGTGTTTTGAGTTTCAAGATCATTCTCAACTGAAATAACAGAAATCTATTTCTCTTTCTTATCATACACATCTGGAAAAAACTCTGTATAATATTAAAAAACTTAAAATGTATCAGCTACCTTTTGAAAATGAGGAATATCCTTTTGAAAATCAAATAACTTTGAATTTGTTATTTCAGGAGATGCATTTTCATGTTCAGAATGATGCAATTCCTTTTCACTTTTCTCCTAAAGTTCTAACACATAATTGTCATGTGTAAGCTCATTGTTGTTTTGAATAAATGACTTGGGAAAAGTTTGAACTAATTCATAATCTAACATTTTATCCATTTTTATCTCTTGTTCTTCTGAAACTTCCAAAGGCTGTTGAATATATCCATCACAAGCAAGAGAAGAAACATAACATACATTATCTAGATCCTGCACATTTTCATTCAGGAGAGAAATAATTGCTTGTTGGGAATGATCCTAAGTATTACAGTAGTTGATCTCTACTAATTCTTCCTGACGAATAGACATTTCAAACAAGGCTTCCTTGATTTCATCATCCATTAGGTATTCATCATGAATATCAATTCCCATGTGTTGAAAATATTCTCAAGATTTGCGCAGAAGTTTTCAACTAGCATTAAAGAAGGATATCTCCCTTTATAATTGAAAAATGCTGCATAAAAATATTCAAGGTAATATAGACTAGAAAATGGAAATCCTTCATACCAAGATCATTCCCTTTCTTCTAAGGTAGCCATAAACATTTTCATTAAACAGTCTTCATGAAACTCAATTCGAAGCCTACTTATATGCATGTGAAATTTAACCAAATGAAACTCAACGTCATCTCCCTTCTGATCTTTGAACCTTGATAAGTAGGTTTTCCAATCTATTCTAGGAATGCAATTTGGAAAGCCAGGAATGTGAGAGAGATTCATTGGCGCATATCTCATGGATTGAGAATCCATCTTGAACTAGTGGAGTCACCATGAATTTCTTTAGGCTACTGAATATTTGGACAATGGAGTCGCCATGAAAATTCTGAGCTTTGGATATGTCTAAAACTAGATTCATCAGATGAATTGTACAAGCTTCATGTGTTTGTCTTTTTTTCATCATCAGAAGTCAAATCTGATTTTTTTCATTCTTTCCTAGGGAAAAAATTCACTTTTCGTTCTCTGGAAACGATGCCAAAATGTTAGCACTTAGAAAATTCCGTAGGCCGAGGAAGCAAATGACAAAGGTAACCATAGAACCACTTTAGAACTGAAACTAGCCTTTCATTTCAGAGAGGGATCTCTCTTGTCACTTGGTCTCTAAAGATGGGTTTTCTTTTGAGGATCAATGACTATATTTTTCATTACATGAAGGGGTTTTTAAAGTTTGTTGGTAAGAAGGAAAGGAATCTGTTGGGAAATGGAGTCAATTCTGAAAGACAAGGAAATCAGTGACTGGTAGGTAGAACTCTCAAGGAAGCAAAGACTAGGTAGGTGACAATATTTTAGTTTTTCAATTTGTTTTTATAAACTACTACATATGGGTGGATTTTTCCACGAAATGTTTCCACATTTATTACATTCGTCGAAAAATTTGTAGTAAGTTGAGCTTTTTTTTCATTTTTTTATTAAATTGGTCGTGATTATCGTCACTATTGCGATGAAAGTTCGTCACTATAGCGATGAATGTTGACTATCTCAATGCACCTACTAACACATGTGGCTTGCAACGACTAGTTGACTTTTTGCGCATCAACTCATGCATTTTCATTGCTATATTGACGATAATCGATCTATATATACCTGACTTTAAGAGACTTTTCGACACATTTTCTATAGTTGTGACATTGTTCGTGAATTTTTTTTGAGTTGTTTATTTTTTCCGTCACCCACTGGTTGAAAAAATCTGATTCTCAATCTACATAGCTCATATTTTGAACTTCCAAGGTTAGTATGTTTTATTTATTTACTTACTTACATATACTCATTTAACTTGTAAAATTTTGTTCAAATGAAATTTCATGTAGCTTGTTTTTTCCTTGATAATATATATGTGCATTACCATATTTCAAAATTGTTATGTCATTGGTTTTTGGATCTAGCAAGTATATTCTATGGAAATTCATGTGAAATATCAAGAAAAATATTTTCCGAAGAAGTATTTTAAGAAGAGGGAAAATTACTCCATCAATAAGACAATTCAAACATTAAAAACGGATGTCATTATCAATCTAGATCAATTTGAGCCTACAATTCTTTATGTAAATTTAATCCTTATTACAAAACCACTAACTCATAAAATATTTACCGGTTGGACTAATGCTTGAAATAGAAAGTGGAAAAAAAATCATCTTAGGTCTAATCCTATCCCTTAGCGACCTTGTTAGCTCTCTAACTTTTGTGTTTCTATGATGTTTTGCCTATCTAATTTATTTCATATTTTTAGTCTAGTATTAGGTTAGGTTAGTCATATAACATTCTATTCCTATGTGATGTTTTTTCTCTCAATTTTGTATAGTCACATGTAATTCTACATGTAGTGATTAACTCTAGTTTGTAATTGATGTAAATTTTTGATGCAGCCCCCCTACTCCCTTGTAGGGCTACATGACCTCCCGGTCAAGGATATTTGATTCTTGATTCAAATGACCCTCTGAAACCTTGATGGTCTCATTATGTGTCTAAACACGGGCCCTTTCAGCTTCCTAGTGTAGGTCTTATGGTACCCACAACCTTCCCTTTTGCCCTACAGCGAAATCTCAAAGTATTGGGCATTAACTCCTTTTCTGATAAGCCCCCTCTTGATGTGACCTTGGGAGATGACCTCACATCACCACGCGATTGAAGGAATAGCCAAAGGTGGTTTGAATCAAACTAATTTTTGACCCGCAATTCTCCTCAAGCCTCCACATTGTCCTTTTTCCAAAACTACAGTCTAGATTGCGGCCCACCCTCAACGTTTTAAAGTTCATGCAACTCATGTCCCCGCAATTCTATGGGACCATCGATCTCTTGATCTTGACGGTACTGCCTAAACTGACGGTTCAGATCTTCCCCTTCCAAATCTATGGACTTCTATAGTTGGAAAATCCCCCTACAAACTACACTAGGGTTCTAAAGTGCAGGTAGAGCTAACCATCTAAAGTCTTCTACTTTTAACAAATATCCCGACAGTACCCCACATTCATGCATAAAGTACAAAGTATAGGGATCCGGTAGTCTTACCTTAAACTTTGCATCCGGTGTCGATCCCTTTGCGTTTAGTTTCTTCCCGACTGCAATTCTCCTCCCAAGGCTGACTTGCATTCAGTAAAATACAAACAAGAAACTATGAACATGCATTCTATATATGAATTAGTGGGTTAGATGTTGTAACAAAATGTAAATCAAACATAAAGATTGAACACATCATATGGAGGGATGGAAAAAGTACTTCTTTATATTAATCTCACAAAGTCACTTACAAAATGAAATTGGTGACTGCTCCTCAAACCCAATCCTGGGCTCCTCTTCACCAAGCTCCAACTAATTCCACATATCTTTGTCCTCTTCACCTCTCTCTAGGAAATGGATTAGGCTAGTAATGGAGGAAAAAAGCTAGAATAGGGAATTTTGGCTCAAAACTCACAATGTGGCTGCAAATTCTTGGGGCAAGGGGGGATTATGAAATGGGCAGAGTTTCACTGCTTTCATGCTTCTTTTAGGAATGGGACCCCAACACCTTCTTTTATATGCAAAAAAGATAGTTATTTGGTTGGGTGACGGGCTACGGGTGGTCAATTGGTTGGGAAACTACCCAAAATCTTGTATCCCCTTACAACATTTTATTTTTTGAAACTTTTATGGGTATACGTGGGTTGTAATGGTGCAACTAGCATACGTACACGAGCTATAGTGGTGCAAGGCACACACATATTCAAAAATAGTGTATTTTAAGAAGAGATTTCAGTAATGGCTTGGAAAAAATAGCAAGTAAGATGGCGTGATGTTGGGTATGCATGTAAGGTGCAATTTAGGGTTATAACACAGACCAAATATGTCCCTCCTAAATCAACGGATGTGATATCCTTCATGATTCCAGACTTCATACTTTTAAATTCTCAAACTTTCCTTCCTTTCGTACGTCAATCTCTTGGAGTTGACGATTTGTGGACACTTGTCCTCCTTAATCAATGGCCATGCCTTTACTTTGGGTGTTTGACCTTTCAACTTAGATCAACGGTCCTGTGGCCCTCTTCTCGATCAATGGTCAAGATCTCCTTTGGGTCTTCAGACTTCTGATATCTCAAATCTCAAGCTTCACCCATTTTCCCAATGAATTTTATTCAGAGGCTATAATCCATTGACGCGTGTCCACTTGATCTGATGATTGAGGATTACTTCAGATATTTTCCCAGAGTGCATGGATCTATGCCATGTATCCCTTAGATTTAACGGCTACAAATTACTTCAGGTCTTTACCTGGACCTCACAAATCTACACCACGCCTCTTCTGAATCCAACAACTCAAATTCACTTTGGGTCTTTAGGATTCGGCAGTCTCAATTATCATCTAAAACCCCACTAAAATTTACCTAAAGCTCGCGGTCTGTTGAAAAATGTCCCCTTTCATATCGATGACTCTCGACTCTTCGGCTATTCGAGCTTCAAAAATCTCAAATCTCAACTGAGGAACTCTCGAAAATATTTCCCAAAGCTGTTGATATGCTGACACATGTCTCCTGATGATCAACAATCAGGATCCTACTTTGGGTGCTTCACCTCCTCTTCGTCCAAAAACTTCTGGAGCTCTGGATTTTGCGACACCTGTATTCCTCAACAATGGATGGTCCCAAACTACTTCCGAACTTCTCAACTTTGTTAAGTTCTCTCTCTTGCGTGTGTGAATCTCTAAGGCTATTGCACCTTGCTCTGATCAGGTGGTTATTGATCCTTTGCACTGTGATCCAACGACCATTGTCAGTACCCCTCCTGAGCTTCTGATTTCTTCTGAATTAGAATATTTCTTAGTCTTCAAAGGTCTCATCCTTTGCTCCTCCTACAAGTCTGACTCTTGGATATCATTAACACTTATGAAAAGTGCTATACCTTCTGAGCTTAATACTTAAAGGATTTTTATTTCCCATGCACTCCTTGCGTTCGGGGATTTCGATAACTCAGTTCGAAGGATTTATTGAAAAATAAATTCTTCTCACCCACCCGACGTTCCTCTATTCTGGTTCTTCGACACTTAGTTGTTCCTTGAAGCTATGCACTCCTTGCACCTGGTCTAAGTTTCCTTTTTTCTCTCTGAACTCCTTTGAGTCAACCTGACACTCAATCAATGCACTCCTTGCATTCGAGATGCACACCTTGCATACGAGTTTCAGAAGAGAAACAATTGAAACTTATCTAGTTTCGTCATGAACTCATATGATCAGCGTCTCTAACAATCATACATGAATGAAATGAAAATGAACGACATACAATGAATACAACATTCATTCAATCACACATTTAAATGAACATAGTCCAAGATTTGGGACAATTCTGTTTGTTCTATTCATTCATGAAACAAATTACATACATCGCATTTCTTCACTGCATATTTATTCTACTCTATTCTTCTCTATTGATATCTATATTCCTATCTCAGAATCTCCTCTATTACAATACAACAACAACTATCTAAGGACTAGCTCCACAAGCTCTCGTTGTCCCGTCTGCAACCTATTCTATCAACTCTTAGCGGTTACCTACTTTTTCCTATTACAATAACTAACATTTATTGCCATATAAGAGTCAACACTCCATATATGCTACCCCTTACAGTCCTATATGAATTTATAAACATGACATATTTAAAAATGATGCTTCCAAAATATCTCAACAACTTTATTTACTTCTGAGTTAAATGTTGATTTGAAACTTTGAGATGCTGAGATGTTGTTTCTTTGCCTTCATACTTGTATCTTTGACTTTGAAGGCGATGCTCCTGCATCATAATCCTCTGGTTAAAATTTTCATGGACTCCTATCCATGAGATCCTGCATTGTTTTTCAATGCTTCAAAATATCAGGTTCTATGACCCAACTTGAATCTTCCATTGGATGATCTTTCCACTTCACTAAGTATTCAAGATATGTCTTCCTCCTGGTCTTCTTTCCATCTCTCTATTCAATGATTTTCTCCATATAAGGTTTTTCTGTTGTGGGCAATTGTTCTTCCCACTTAACTTCCTTCTGATCATCTGATTCTTCTGCCTCATCTCTCTTGTAAGGATATAGGTCTGCAACATTGAATACCGTTGATATCCCAACATTGTCTGGCAACTCAATTTTATAAACATTGGCTGAGAATTTTCTGAGAATCTTGCATGGTCCTATATTCTTCATCTTCAACTTGTTATGTGTTCCCCTTGGAAACATCTCTTTTCTCAAACGAGCTAAAACTTTATCTCCAACTTTGAATTGAACTTCTTTCCTCTTTTGATCAACTATGTTCTTGTATTTTTGGTTGTTGTCTTGTAGCTGAGATCTAACTCTGTCATTGAGTTTTTTCATTTATGTTGCAAAATCCTCTACTCCATCACTTATGAACTCATCTTGATTCATATCTCTCAACTCTATAATCCCTCTTGGCTGCATACCATACACAATTTTAAATGTACTTTTCCCTGTGCTACTATTCACTTAATTGTTGAATGTAAATTCTTCTTGTGCCAGAATCTGATCCCATTGACGATCTTGCTCACTGACTAAACTTATTAACACGTTTCCTAGACTCCTTTTTACTACTTCAGTCTGTCCATCTATCTAAGGGTGATATGTTGAACTAAAGGAAAAAAAATCCCCATCCTCTTTCATAGAGTCCTCCAAAAGTGTACTACAAATTTGGTGTCCCTATCTGAGACTATGCTCCTCGACAATCCATGTAGTATCACCACTTCTCTGAAAAACAAATTGGTTGTGTGTAGCATCATTTGTCTTGTAGCATGGTATTAAATGTGCCATTTTTTAAAAATTTTCCACCACAACAAATATGGAATCGCTCCCTTTTTTTATTTGTAGGCAATCCCAAAACAAAATCCATATTGATTGCATCCCACAACCTTTATGGAATTGGTAATGGATGATACAAACCAGTGTTTTGTTGTCTTCCTTTTGCATACTAACAAATTCTACATTTTTTCACAAAATTTTTCACTTCTTCCCTCATGCTCGGCCAATAATATGAATTTCTCAGCTATGCAAATGTCTCATCATGACCAAAATGTCCAGCTAAACCTCCATTGTGTTTCTCTTTCAATAGATTATCTCTCATTGAGAATTTCGGTATGAATAGTTGGATTCCTTTAAACAATAATCCATCTTGGATCAAATATTCAATCCATGGGATTCTGTCTCCCAACAAAGGATTCTTGCATGCCTCATAAGTTTTCTTAAAATATGAATCTTCTCGATACATCTCCTTGGGGTGTTCAAAACCTAAGGTCTCCACTTGGAATTCCTATACAATCAAATTCCTCCTCCTCAAAGCATATGCAACTTTGTTAGCAGTTCCAACAATAGGTTTAATAACAAAAGTAAAATTCTACATAAATTCTACCCATTTAGCATGTCTCTGATTCAACTTTTCTTTCCTAGTAATAAACTGCAAATCTTGGTTAACACTGTATAAGACAATTTCTTTAGGAATTAGATAGTTCCTCCACTTCTTGAAAGCTTGAATCGCTGCATAAAATTCTTTGTCATATGTGGAATGCTTCTTCTTGGTGTCATTCAGCTTCTCACTAAAATAAGCAACTAGCCTATTATCCTGACTCAAGACTTCTCCAATAGCTAATCCACTTGCATCACATCTTTCTTGAAATGTTTTTCCAAAATATAGCAAGACCAGAATTGGTTGTTCTATGATTTTATCTTTCAACACTTTGAAAAAATTTTCAGCTTCGTCTGTCCATTTAAAAGACTTGTGTTTCTTCTTCATAGTGTCCAGCATGGGCGTACATATACCACTGAAATTTCTTATAAACTTTCTATAAAAACTTGCTAACCCATGAAAACTTCTTACCTCAAATATGTTGCTTGGCGATGGCCATTCTTTGATTTCTCTCACCTTTTCTGGATCCATCTTCAATTCGTTTGAAGAGATCACAAAACCCAAATATATGAGTTCCTTCTTCATAAAAGAGCTTTTCTTCAGATTTATCAGCAATTTCTCTTGCTGTAACTTTTCCATCACTGATGTCAGATGTCTTAAGTGTTCTCCCTCTACCTTACTAAATATTAGTATGTCATCTAGATATACTATGACGAATTTGCCTATGAATTCTTTCAATACTTCATTCATCAATCTCATAAATGTGTTGGGTGCATTTGTCAACCCAAATGGCATGACTAGCCATTCAAACAATCCTTCATTTGTCTTGAATGATGTTTTCCATTCATCTCCCTCTCTCATCCTTATTTTATGATATCCACTCTTCAAGTCTATATTGGAAAAATAGCTTGGTCCACTAAAACAATCCATCAAATCATCCATCCTTGATAAAGAGAATCTATACCTAATGGTTATCTTGTTGATGGCTATGGAATTTGTACACATTCTCCATCCTCCATCCTTCTTTGGACTTAACATAGTTGGTACTGTGCATGGGTGTTGGGACTTAGAAATGTTGTATTTCCATCCACCTTTCCCTTCATCATTCTTCACATTTAATCACCCCATTAACTTTCATGATATCATTTTCATAAATATATTTGGGTTTCACCTTATTATTTTTCACTTTATTCATTTTAGTATTAAAAGGAAATTTGTGATTAAATATTATAAAATTGACATGTTTTCATATATATATATCAAAAATGTATGATCTTTGTCATGTGTAGGAATATGTGAAGGATTGGAGAATTGTTATGATGTAGATTGGATTCATGAAAATACTCTTTTTGTAAAACTACTTGTTGAAGATTAATGCAAGTATGAATTCAATTAACTTGTGTCTTTTAGACGTTAGCATTTTCTGATTTAAAAGGTTCCATGTTGGCATCGGCATGGGCCATCGATCCAACTTGGTAAGCTCATTGTAATTTGTTTGTGTAGATTTTCATTTCATGTACCTGTTATTTTGATTTCATGTTATTTTGTTTGATTTCACTATTTGAATTTGTTGCAAAGTGTGGTAATGCAGGAACAGTTGGATATCCATATTTCACCATACACGAGATTTAATGGAGCATCCCACTACACTTAGATTTTTTTTCCGTAATTGATTAGGTTACAACTTGATAACAGATGCACAATCAAGACCTCCATCTCTCACCCTACATGCACCTATAATGGAATGTTGTGAATGTGCAAAGTGTTAATTGTTGTTAGTTTAGTTGCCCCATGAGATAGAATCAAATTTCATCTTTTCCTTTCATGAGCCATCAATGAACAGGTCCATCAACTAAGAAAGAGTTTGAATCATATTTATTTTATGAGCTTTGCTTTCCATGTTTTGAATTGTGTAAAGATTGTTATTTTTAAAAGTGCGTTGGTTTCTAAATGATTTTCTTATATAATCTATACTAAACAGACATAGGAACCTATCTGTTATCGGCACATATAGTGCATCAACTCTACTGATTACGAATCTCGGTCGATAATTTGTGTTTGGTAATATATTATGCATATAATTGCACCAACATTTTGGCGTCGTTGCCAGGGAGTTGTAAACGGTAATAGGTAGCATTTGAATTAGATTTCTTTAATGATTTTGGATTGATTTTATGGACAACCTAAGGGCGGAGAGAAGACGGTAAGATGAGAGGTAAGAACCTGCACATCCACTTTAGTGGGGTTGCTCCAAAGTTAGGTTGTCCTCTCCCTTTTATGCAAAAGTGTGTTTCTCCTTATTTTATGCAAAAGTGTGTTCTTATTTATGCAAATTTAGTTTTTATTTATGATGAGATAACTTGTGAGAACCAATAACCTGGTGAAAACAGAGTCCCAGTAACGCAAGGAGTTCAAGTTTGGTGTGTTTTATTTTTACAAATAGTTTTAATTTCTTAGTTTTAAAATTCAAAGCTTTGATGATAAATCATTCTCCTTTTTCAATATGGTTTAACTATGAGTATAAGCTTGGAACAACTCACTCAGATCCTAGAAAAAGTCAGGATCTCCTCTTCTCTAGAAGAGGAGATCTAGACAGTAGCTGAAAGTTTAATTACTCCTCCAGAGGCAAACGAAGAAACAACATACAAGGAACCCTGCACATCTGATGACAAACAATTATGTGAGTAGGAGATTGAGGAGGATAATGAGGAGTTGTGACATGATCTGAGGAGTGAAAACTATGCCTACCAAAGCATTACCGAACGATGGTTTCAAGAAGGTACCCGGTTAGATCGATTTATTGTTTCTTTTCATTTTGTTAAATTACAGTTTCAACACTTAATCTCGCACGTTTATGTATATTTTCGATTGTCAATTGCAAAATTCACACTGAACATATTCTTATTACTGTTGCACTTATGGTTACATTGGATATTTGACTACATGTAATTAATTTCTAACCTCCAATTAGAGTAGAGTATGTAGGTTCAAAGGAATAAAACATGTCAGTGTTAGTGTTGAATAAGTATGCTCTCCTCCCACGCTTCATGCAATCTCGAGGATCAGAAAGTAGGATGTCTATAAATGTTTTCAGGAAGAATAACAATGTAAAAAATTTGGAGGTTTGCTAATAATTTATTTTTTCTCTAATTTCATTTGAAGTTGAATTGTTTTTTTATTTTCGTCTAACATTT